>CM070028.1:39704318-39977951 GCA_036247105.1 Cirrhinus mrigala | reverse complement strand
ATGCTGACTTACATCATCCCACCAGGGGCTACCACCTGGAAAGCCAGAGCCATAGGGAGTGGAGGTCCTTCTCTCGGCATAGAGAGGAACTTATGAGCTCCAATTGAGAGTGACATGCTCACAAAAGACCCTCAGTGAGGGGAGCATTTGTCAAGCTCATGCAATGTCAGGAGAGACATCACTGGGGCAGGGAAAAACTGCTGTCTACGGGGCTTCTAGAAGGCCCTAATGGATCAGAGCAGCTTCCGCACACACAAGTGGCGAAAGGCAAAACACATCGGGCTGCAGCAAGCGGCCAATTTATCCAATGAGAAAAGCTCAATCTTAGTAACCAAGGTGAGCATTTAGCAGTCACAGGGTAGACACCTCGCCCACGGAGGGGAGGACCCCTGTGCGTTCTACTAGGAACGGTGTACTCAGGTGGCCCTATTAAAGAGGGAAGTACTGCCATGCTCATCTCCTAACAGGAGGGATATAAAGGCAGAAACGAGGTTTAGTGACCCGTACCGCTGAAATCATAAGCCAGACAGCCTTGAATACCCACATGGAGTAGTACAGCTTCCGTACACGTTAATGTGACAGAAGCAGAGACACGTTGGGCGGCAGCAAGCGGCCGACTTATCCAACGTGGCAACGATGGGACGCACAGCAGCTGTAGGGTAGGTACCTAACCTACTATAGAGGGAAGGACCTACCCGCTCTGCCCAAAGACGGCTTGCTTAAATGACCCTGCATAGCAGGTAAGCACAGCCTACTCATCTCATGTCAGAGAGACATCATAAGGGTAGAGAAGAGGTCTAAGGACCTAGGTTGCTGATTCTAAGAGGCTCCAGGAGGCAAAGGCCTCAAATACCCAAATAGGGTGGTCATCTTCCATACACGCGTAACGTGATGGGAGGAAAAACACATCGGGCGGCATTATCCAATGAGGTCGTCATGGAGCATCAGTGGTCTCAGGGAAGGTACCTAGAAAGAGGCATCGTCATGCCCTGCCAAAGAGGGGCTTTAGCTATATCAACCCAAGTAGTCAAAGCTTTCTTTCTCAAAAGAAAGCGTGGGCCCTGTTCTAGCCAACCCTCAGGTGTGCATGAGCAGAATGGGCCTAATCATGCCTTAGACAGGCTACTGCTCCTCAGAGTCAGCACTAAAAAGGGGTTTCCACAGAAACACCCTAAAGCATGAGGAATGGGTGAATAGCTCAGCAACAGGAAGCCCCTCAGGGCGAGGCATGAGAAGAGTGCGATGCATTCAGCCAGAGACGTCAGGGGCATCTCGTGAAGAAACTTCCGAGAGCTTACCTAGAGGAAGGACAGAACAAGTCCTGGAGGAAGTAAAGGTGAGCAGAAAGCATGTAAAACTGAAGGTTACCTGAATGGAGATCGACAAGCCCTGGCATTGCAGTAATGTATCAGGGACCCAACGTACAATAACTACCTTGTAGTATCTAGTGGTTCAGCTGCAGAAAGTAGGCAAATCCTCCAAGCCTGATCTAGGATGGAGATATCAACAGCATCCAGGGGTCCTGTCCACAGGGGAGCGTCCTACCCCACCATGGTCCTCAAGCATGGTTCATCGAAACGGATTACACAGGGGCTTAGATAAAGTCCGGACCATCCATAAGGCTGTTCTATATAGAATAGAACAAAACCGAGAACATCATGTGGTCCAGCAGTAAGAGACTGCAGTTATTAGCGCAGCAGGGGAATTAAAGAGGGGAGGTGAGGGCCAATTTTTGCAAACCCTTTCCGTAAAAAGGGGAGCATCGTCGCGCCTTGTAAGGGAGGCCTTGGAAGAGATCCGATCATGGAGATCTTTCTCTAGATCTGATCCCGGCGATCAGTTCCTTTGGCCTGAGGGGAAGGCAGTAAGGGCGAACCTTAGTTACCCGATAGGGCAGTGCTCAAAGCAAACCCTCGATGGGAGGGGAGCGTACTGCGCCAAGCAGACAATAGCCACCACTATCTGTCTAATAATACTGCCATAGAGACGATACATTCAACCAAAATGGAAGGTAGTGTATCGGGACAGGCTTCTACTCCCGAGGGACGGGAGGAACACCTGATCCCCCCAGGGGGGACGAGCTCTCAGCAAACCCTTTCCGTAGAAAGGGGAGCATCGTCGCGCCCTGTAAAAGAGGCCTAGGAAGAGATCCGGATCAGATATGACAGGGAGCCGCCTCTATAAGACTGCACAGAGAGCAGTAGCGTCCCCAGCCCTCGGGCTGTGTTTCGAGTATTCTCTTAAGGAGACATAAGCCATTCTCACTTCACACAGACCTGTGCTTACCATCTCAATGGAAAGCATGGGCCCCGCTCTATCAAGGCCCGCAGAACCTCGAGAACAAGGGCCAAGAATGTAGCCAAAGGCTCCTCGGAGCACCCAGAGAGTTTCTGCAGAAACGACTCTGACTCGTAAGATGGTGAAACATAGCGTGATCAAGCCCACTCCTTGGAGGGGCAACTTGCTAGATCACCAAAATGGCGTGAGAATAGGTCTGTATGTTTTTTTTGTTATTTTTTTACTCTGGTCCAGACGAGAGCGTAGGAAACGCCTCGCCCGGACCACCTCTCTCTCGGCCCGCGCCATCTCCAGGAACCACCCGCAGGTGGAGGAGGGGCACGGGTCGCCACACTGAGCTATCAGCAGCTAGTCCCGCATAGAGGGCTCCAGGAAGATGCTATTAAGAACCCCAAAGAAGGGTCTTAGTAAGCACATAGCTACCCTCAGATAGCTATGCTTCAGGATGGGGCGAGTTAACACACAGATAACCTCAGATAGCTGCCCTAAAGTAAATCTGTCCCATCATAAACATGGCTGAACTATAACCACCCTCAGATGGCCATGCTTATAGGTGTCCAAAAAACCAGAGTTTTGGCACGAAGTTAACACTGCAACCGCAATGTGCAGCATATATTCAGCTCCCGCGGGAGTTAAACACGCTCCGTCCACGCGCTAGATTCCCCCGGGAACCAGGTGAGAACGGAGCCGCAGCCGCCGTGAATACGTTGTTAATGCTGTGACAGGCGAATGCACTCATGCAAATTCGGATATACAACTCGGGTAAACAGTTGAAGACTCACCTCCGTCCTTTTTTTTGCAAATGCATCGCGATAAGCACATCCAGTTCCCTCGAGAGCTGGACGTGCTGCTCTCAACCACACACACACACAGCTCGCGAGCTTGTGAAAGCGGGTATGACAGCATGCCTGTCTCTCGCAAGAAACAAGCACTGAATGTGACAAACGCGTCCAACTCCCTGGAGGGCTGGTATTCGCTTACTCCTCACCATACATACACAGCTCGTGTAGTTCTGTACAGAAAGCTGCGGGTATCGGAGCGTGCTTGTCTCTCACAAGAGACAAACAAAGAGTGCAATAAACTCCCTTGAGAGCTGAAAACGCTTGCTCTTTACCACACATCGTCTCACAGATGAGTCGTCCTGGTGAGAGAAATGCACACAGACAAAAGGTCAGAATGAAGACGAAGAAGAGGATGTTGTGTTCGACCGGCGCCCTTTTATACAATGCGGTCACGCTGGAATGACACGCCAGCAGCGACGAGTCGTGCCGGCAGTGACGTCATAGGCTATCGCCGACCAGTACCATGTAGTTTTTGTATATAGCTTCAGACACAGGTCACGTAGGAGATGTTCCCCATAGCGACCTCTAGAGGACGCAGTTCGAGTTCCTCGAAAGGGAACCAATGTTCTGCTAATTTGAAAGCTATGAAAACTGTATCTCTGTATTCATCCTTTGTGTCATCTTATTACTCTGTTTTTTTTTTTTTTTCTTTGTTTGTAAATTAAAAAAAAAAAAAAAAAAAAAAAAAACTTTCCGAAGCTTCGAATCAATTGAACCAATTGCTTCGCAAAATGATTCACTGTTTTGAAGCGTTTGAAACGCAACACGCTTGTGACGCCTGCTGGTCAAAAGTGTGTAAACGCAACAAAAACTCTGAAACATGCATAAAAACAGCTTTTAAAAAACCCACTGCAAATGTTTTATTGAAAGTATAATACATAAAATGCAGTAAGAATAAAATGTCATTACATATAAAGTGAGAGTAAGAGACCATTAACTACTTTTCATCCCTTTAATTATACAAATGTCTTGTTAAAAATATCTATATAAATTAATGAAACTGATTCAAGATCAGGTAAAAACCAAAGATGCTTATTTCTTATATTCTTATTCTTAACTATAGCATTATTCACAGGTTTACAGAGACACAGCAAACAAAAATTGTCTTCTCTATTTATAGGCTTCGCATTCTGAGATGGACCATTCAGAGACATGCGCAGCTTTTCACACTGCAGGGATCCTATCCCTGGTGAAAAAAACAGCATATGCTGGTAGGTATGTTTTGATGCTGGTTTAAGCTGGTCCTTTGCTGGTTTTTGCTGGTCCTCTGCTGGTTTATGCTGGTCATGGGCCAGCATAAACCAGCACCAAAACATACCTAACCAGCATCAAAACATACCTACCAGCATATGCGTTTTTTTTTCACCAGGGATATCTGTTATATATATAAAATGTGACTCTTGGCAAAAGACTAATATATGAACTTAATTTTATTTTTGACTTGTGACTTGTCGGTGACTGTCGTGGCAATTTTCTGTTTCTACTGTTAAAGCATTTAGACAGTTTAAGTTGTTTTTGTAAGGTAGAAGTCAAACTGTGAGTATCATGAGCAGGAATGGAAAAAAACACCTTCAACCACATGCTATTCATAGACACATACAGACACTTCATGAACAAACATCAACCACAAACGTCCAGCAGTAGACACATTCTCATGCACAAACTCCAACCAACAGATAAAAACATGTCTGTAGAAAACAAAGCAGGGACTACTTTTGCATCTACATTTAATACTTGGAGAATTATACATACAGTTTTGAGACTTTAAAGGGATAATTCACCCAAAAATGAATTTCACATCCTCACTGTAAAATCATTCCAAATCCATAAAATGAGTAAAGGTGTGTTTAATATTCTCTCATAATTTTTGTACATTTACTGAAAGTCCATACATCCAACCTCTTCAAGTTTCAAAAAGTTCATAAAGACTTTGAGTTTTTATTTACATATAAATATTGATTGACACACATACATAGGGCTCATCAAATATAAACCTGCATGCTTGATGTGCAAGAAGTACTGACAATCATTTCTGCACATCAGCCAAGTCTTTATTTACTTTTTGAATCAGAATGGATGGACACAAAAAAGGGTAAATAGAACTTTAAAAATGACCTCATTTGTTTTATGAAGATGAATGAAAATCTTGTGGGTTGCATGTGGTGATTTTCACCAAAACTGAACAATAGACTTAATACAGAAGTTTACGCAGGATCTGGTACTTAGACTACGTTTGATCATCTTCTCATGATGACCGGCGCATACACCACATGGTCCTCCTCTTTGACATTCTGTAAAAATACATCACACAAAATATAAAAATACTTTGACTTTGAGGTAGTAATAAGTTGTCTAATCTTATGGTACTGGTGTGAGTCTAAAATAAACTAGACAGCCCTAATGGTATGGAAAAATTGAAACATGATGCATTTACCATGTACCATTTTTCAAATGCACAAGTAACAGCAGAAGTGCGACCCTCTTTGAACAGACCTGTGAACCATTTCTTTGTTTGCAAAGTAGCATGTGACTTTCTGACTTCAATGGTTCACATGAAGAACTTCACACTAGAATTTCTAGCCTGCAAATTATGTGGTCTGTTATGTGGCATCTTGCTGTGAAGTGTTCTTGACAGGTCATTGTTCAATTTAAACATCTGACAATATTAACCAATTTGATTACAATTAATCTACAATCTACACTCCATATCCCATAATGACAAAGCACAAACAGGTTTGTAACAACTTTGCAAATTTATTGGAAATAAAATATTGAAATGATTCCATTCCATAAGAATTCATACCGTTTCTGAGACACATGAAATTTTAGATGTTATTACACAGTAAAGGTGCTTCAACTATGTACTTAAGGGTACTTGAATACTTATGCCACATACTTATTTCAGTGTTTTATTTTTAACAAATTTGGAAAGTTGTCACAATTCTGTTTTGTGCTTTGCCATTATAGTGTATGGAGTGACTGATGTGGGAAAAAAAAAAAAGTAATTCAACGCTATTTAACATATGGGTGCAACAAAACGTAAAAAAAAAAAATAAAAAAAAATGAAGGGGTTTATACATATCTGATATTGTGCTGTTATGTGTGTGTAAGAATGTGATAGATTATTATATAATATATATATATATAAATACAAAAACACAAGCGCTCACACATCTAAATGTGACTCACAGCTGAACTGACATGGAGACTAAATACAGATTAAATGATCTTACCGATTGTGCTTTTCTTCTGCTGAACGCTGGCTCAGCATAAGTGATTTCTTCTTCATGAGTCTGAACTGTTCAAAAATAAATAGTTGCATATTTATACATCATCTGAAAGCTGAATAAAAAAGCTTTCCGTTTGGTCGAGATACAACTATTTGAAAATCTGGAATCTGAGGGTGCCAAAAAATCTAAATATTGAGAAAATCACCTTTAAACTTGTCCAGATGAAGTTCATAGTAATGCATACTACTAATCAAAAATTGTGTTTTGGTATATTTTCAGTAGGAAATTTACAGAATATCTTCATGGAACTTGATCTTTACTTAATATCCTAATGATTTTTGGCATAAAAGAAAAATGTATAAATTTGAGCCATGTACTGATGTATTTTTGGCTATTACTTCAAATAAACCCATACAACATAGGACTGGTTTTGTGGTCCAGGGTCACATATGTATTATTAACAAGCAGTAACACACGATTTTTATTTTTAAATAAAAAAATCTGCATTTTTTTAAATGTTTTTTTTTTTTTTAATTGTAATTTTGTCTATTAATTGATAAATATATATATACACTACCGTTCAAAAGTTTGGGGTCAGTAAGACTTGTAATAGTCTTTAAAGTAGTCTCTTATGCTCATCAAGGCTGCATTTATTTGATTAAAAATATAGAAAAAAAAACAGTAATATTGCAAAATGTTTTTACAATATAAAATAATGTTTTTTATTTTAACATACTTTAAAATAGAATTTATTCCTGTGATGAAAAGCTGAATTTTTATCAGCTGTTACTCCAGTCTTAACTGTCATCCTACAACAACATCCTTCAACAAATCATTCTAATATGTGTATTTATTATTAGAATGATCAATGTTGGATAATATCAACAGTTGTGCTGCCAAATATTTTTTGGAACCTGTAATTTTTTTTTCAGGATTCTTTCATGAATAACAAGTTTAAAAAGTACAGTGTTTATTCAAAATATAAATATTTTATAACAATGTAAATTATTTATTATTAACTTTTAATAAACTTTTAATTATTGACTTAATACATCCTTGGTGAATGAAAGTATTAATTTCTTAAAAAAAAAAAAAAGAAACAATAAAAATGTACTGACCCCAAACTTTTGAACGGTAGTGTATATATATATATAGAGAGAGAGAGAGAGAGAGAGAGAGAGAGAGAGAGAGAGAGAGAGAGAGAGAGCATAGTTTTCATATTACTTGCTTAAAACCAGTAGTTGACACTTGCCTTTTCTGTCAATTTTTCTACATTTCTTGCAGATGCAGCACATCACGACTGCAGCTACAGTCAACAGAGATGCAGCAGCAGCAGAAATCAACCCTATGTTAAAGTTAAATGAAGGCAGACCCTGTAGATCTGTAATTAACAAAATGAGCCATTAATCTGACTGAATATGTCAGTCTAATCTACAACAAACTTTATCAAACATCAGCACTGTAACTTAATAGTTCAGCTGAGTAAACATACCAACATACCTGAACATGACCAACAAAGTTCACAAGTGTCCAGATGTGTGGTCTGGTTTCTGATGGGATTGTTGATCACACAGCTGTAGGTGTTTTTATCCTGATATTCCACCTCCAGAGGTAGAGAGAGACTGATGCTGAGATCAGACGCACTGATGCTGGACAATAAACTGTTTCCTTTGTACCAGGAGAGAGTCATATCACTCACATTCACCACTGAACACACCAATGAACAATTTGATGATGATGATGATGAAAGATTTTGTGAAAAATCTCTGGTAATGTTAGGCATGGGCAGACGAGCTAAAAAAAACATGAATGAGCAGAAATATAAAAAGAAGTTAAGCTTAATCATCAGCATTGGTGGTATAATGATGATTATCACATACAAAAAAAAGTATGACTCGTCTCTTGTTTTATTTTAAAACAGAAGAAATTGAGGCTACGGTGAGGCGCCTACAAGGGAAGTCAGTGAGGTCAATCTGTATGCAAAGTTATGTCTAAGAAACTTCACATTTCTGCTTTTAAATCATTACAAAAATTCAGCAAAAGTCGCAACCTTGACATTTTTTTTTCTTAACGAGTCAAAATTATTTTTGTGCTTATCAACCTTACGCCACAAATTATGTCCATAATTATTTGAAGCCATAATACTCATTTAATAAAACAAGACTATGTGAACGCTCAACAAATTATATCTCAACTCACCATAGACAGAAACTGAATGATTGAATTTTTTTGAACTGAATGTTTCTGATGGTGTCATTCCACTAATCTGTACTTCATAGTGTCCCGCGTGTTTAGTTGTGATGTTTGTGATGGTCAGAGATCCAGTTTGATTGTCCAGCTTCAGTCTGTCTCTGAATCTCCCATCAGGACCATCAAATGTGGAGAAGATTCTATAAAGTTTGTTGATGTCAGCAATGAGAGCCTTTCCAGTGCCAAAATACCACATTATGTTGTCCTTTTCATGTGTTTCGGTAACATCAATATTTAGAGTGACAGAATCTCCCTCCATCACTGACACCGACTCACCAAACACACCTGATGAACAAACAGATTTTACATATATTAAGGCCTCTATTGTATTAGAAAGCCTGAACTCAGTTTGTAACCTTTAATAGCAGCAAAGACACAAAACAAAATTCAAGTCAACATATTAACAGAGTGTGTGAATGTGTTTGAATGTTTCATGTTTTAAAATAAATATGTGACATTACATGATAGAGTTGTGGAAAACTGTTGTGCAAAACTAGACAAAACTGTGCCAAAAAAAGTTTAATTCTCATAATTAATTATAGAAGTTGATGATAACGATATCTTTGAATGTGCAAAAGCAACAGCAGCAAGAGCTTTATTTTTCCCAAAATGAAAATAAACAAAGCCATAAAAAATGCATTTGCAACTTACCAATCAGACAATATAAACAGAACAAAACAAGTGTGTGAAACATCTTCAGTTGTTCAGCGACCACCTGCTGAATCCTCCTTTGACAGTATTTGACCACCTACTAGTTAACACACACTCTGAATGCATGTTCATGGTTGTGTGTGTGTGTGTGTGTGTGTGTGTGTGTGTGTGCGCGTGTGTGTCAAAAACAAAAATAACTATCACATTTTTTTTTTACTTATTTTTATTTTATTTATTTAATTATTTATTTTACATTTTGTACATTTGTTTTTATTTATTTATTATTTATTATTATTATTTTTACTTTTATGGTTTCTGAAAAGTAGTTTTTGACTGTGTCAGATATGAAAAAGTAGGAGAGTGGAAAATTGGATTAGTCATCCTAAATATAATGCTAAATCATTAATGTTGTACAGATTTCAAATAATTTTACAATCATTACAATCATTTTTGTAAATGGTAAAAATAAAATAAAATAAAATAAAATAAAATAAAATAAAATAAATATTCACCATCTCTCATTGGCACTCATCTGAAGTGTGACATGAGCAGTTCAACATCTGAGTCAAACTGAAACCTGCTGTGGGCTGATTTCTTTCAAAAATATTGTTTGATCTCTTGGGTAGATGCTTCTGCAAGATATCGTCCATTTATATGATGTGTGTTCAGTTTGTAGCTGAAGGGCTTCTTCCTGTCCTGCTCAACATGAACCTCACAGTCTGACTTTCCTCCTACACAGAAAAGCTTTACGGTCAAATAAAATTAATCCTAAAACTATAGTCCTAAAAACAAATGTCAAAAAAGAAATTAATTAAATTTAAAAAATGTAAAAAAAAAAAAAAAAAGAAAAATTGCTGTAACAGATGTGATGAATTACACAGAAAAAGAAGAAATGTAAATGAATACGTTTATAAAGGTTTTTCATGTATTTCCATATGTCTTATGCAAAGTTTTCTATATGTTAGTTCAAAAGATATTGTGTGCCCCTGCCCCTTTAAGGCAGTGCATGTTTGGGTAAAGGAAGAGAAGTTGAAGCGAGTTGTGTGCGAGTTCGGCTGTTCATGCTGTAATGCCGATGCTTCTGATTAATCACTGAATATCTCTGAATATCACCCTTGTAACCCGTTTTATCCACATTATCCATGCGGAAGAGATTGGTGTGTTCGCAGCAGAAAATAAGGGTTACACTAGAAACATGTCCTTACAAATACCCAGTGACTACTAAATTGTCCCTAGCAATAAGTTGGTGAGTCATTTATGCTGAAATGGCTCACACTGATTCAAATGATTCAGTAGCAAAATAAATAAATAAAGAAATAAATAAATAAATATTTAAGTTTACACCTTAATACATAGGATGAATATAGAGATGCGGTTTTTTACTCTTTAATAACAGAGAGAGATTTTTGTTTATGCATTTGAAATTTGGCTAGTAGGAAACACAAATCAAGTAAGTTATATTTTCTTATATTCTATTTTGAGAACTCAATCATGCCAAAGAAAACATTTTTAAACCTGTAAAAAAAAACTGTCTAAACATTTTCTGTGTGCGTACATCGCCAAAACAAGTGACTGACATCTTCCTCAGAAGAGTTACAAAAACAACTCACTCATCTGACTTATAATTATGACTGCCGTATAGACACTTTATATTCATGAGCTGCAGGCCCGGCTCCACGGGGGGCCAGGGGGGGCCTGGCCCACCCAATCAGAAGCTTGGCACACCCTGGCCCCACACTACATAGATGTTGGAGAGACTCTTGACTGTCAGGTTTGTATTTGTAATAAGATGAGTGAACCCCCTGGGTGCTGGTTAGAGCACAATAGTAAAAAGGATGAAGAGACAGGTGATTGGTTTAAACGTTGTATTGATATGAGATTATCAATTCCAGCCAGTAGAGGGATTAGTCTGGAACACAAGAAATACAGAAAGATATAATGAATAATTAACAATAATTAAGCAGATACAACAATAAACATCCACGGGTACACAAAGGCAGCTCAAACACACTAAATCCTGATTAATAATATTCCCAATGTAATATACAACTCAAGTAAGGAAAATAAACTAAACTTAATGGTTTTAAGCCATAAGTGATCATCTGACGTGATGAATCACTCCATATATGCGTGTAATCACGGCACATAGAACGTTATCACTCCTTTCGCATAAACAGCTTAAAAATATCAAGATCACGTGAGCAAAGTATCATCAAAACCTAAAACAGTAATATATAGTAGTCAACATTTGAAGTGGATCAAAAAAAGTTAATCAAAGTTGTCCTAAGACAAGAACAGCTATTGTTTTGGTTTTAGGACAACTTTTATGGAAGGTTTTGATCCACTTCAAATGTTGACTACTGTACATCTTGATAAAGAGGAAATAGTGACACCTACAGCAGCATTATTAAACTAGACGAACAGAGACAATGGCTACTGGCACGTCTATACATGTCCGGATGACGCAGTTATAAATAACTCACTACCGATCTCAATAAACACAAAATTAAAGCAAACAGGCTTTCTTGCAGGTCAATGACTAACACCTCAAAGTAACAGCTGCAGGAAATAACGTAAATGAACAGGTATACATGTCCTTTCAGCGATCGACTCAAAAGATATAAACTTCAGCTGGCAACAGCGGCTTAACTAACGAGACTGCCCAGCTTAGAGTGTGACATACGATGTCAGAATAAAAGCTCTCTTAAAGGAGCCTTTACAATAGCTGCCCCCAAAGATGAGAAGCATCTTTGTGTTCAGGAAAGGCGTCTCTATCCTGGAGGGTTCGAGGCTCCAGGATCATCAGAAGGCAAGGTTGGCAGGACAACTAGGCGGGCCAATGGACGGGTATAGATCTGATTCTTGATCGGCACATCTGCTGATCAGACATGACCATCAGGACTGACGTGGGTCTGAACGACTTTACCTACAGGCCATAAACCTCTGGGCAACTGAGGGTCGACAATCATGACGTAGGTATACTTTTGGAGGTCAGGAGGTGAGACTTGCCATTTCTGCCTGGTCTGCAAGCTGGGAAGGTAATCACGGATGAATCAAGATCGGCCAGGATCTGGGAATGTCTCCATCTTCGACGACTTAACATCTCTGATTCCAGGTAAATGACCTGGGGCAAAGATCCATCAGGCCGCCCCATGAGGAGACTACTGGGGGTCACTGGGTCTGCATCGGCCATGTCGGAGGATACATAACCCAAGGGTTTTGAGTTAAGGATAGCCTCGACTTCCAACAAAACTGTCATCAGGACCTCTTCAGGAACCGACTGGGTGTACAAGGCTGACTTGACAGATCTCACCTCCCTCTCCCAGACTCCACCAAAGTGAAGGGCTGCTGGGGGATTGAAGCAGAACTGGATCTTCTGGCGTACAAGATGACGCTGCAAATCAGGAGCTAAGGCGGCATATGTTTCTCGCAACTCCTGCTCACCTCCACGGAAGTTGGTCCCTTGATCTGACCATAACTGCGCTGGGGTGCCTTTCCTAGCAATGAACCTCCATAGGGCCGTAAGAAAGGAATCAGTACTTAGGCTAGGGAGTAAGTCTAAGTGCACAGCTCTCGTAGTGAGACACTTGAAGAGAACACCCCAGCGCTTCTCTGTACGCCTGCCAATCTTGATTAGGAACGGACCGAAGCAATCCATCCCACATGAATGGAAGGCAGGCTTGTAAAGCTGAAGACGGGCACCGGTAAGATCAGACATCAGAGGTACTGAAGGCTGGCCTCTCCATCGGCGACATTCCGGACAGGTACGCTGAAACTGCCTAACCGCTTCCCGACCTCGCAGGATCCAATAATGCCTTCTTATCTCAGCAAACAGCCGCTCTGATCCGGGATGATGCAGTTGGTTGTCATAATGGCGGATGATCAGGTGAGCAACTGGATGCCTAGAGTCTAGGACGATTGGATGGAGAACGGAATCTGCAAGGTCAGCAACCCTCCTCAAACGACCACCCACTCTAATCAAGCTGTTAAAAGAATCCATCTCAGGGGTCAAGGCCACTAGGCCACTATTCTAACAGGTGGTAATCTTCAGGGAAGGATTCCTGTTGGACGTGTTTAAGGACATGGACTTCTGCTTGACGATAATCAGCGGCTTCGGGAACAGTGTCAGAATTTGGGTCACCTCGCAGGTTGCGTGCAGTGGCATCCAGCAGGTCTAACCAGGTCGAGTGACTCCATCTATCAGAATGGCTAGAGGTAGTAGGTGAGGCAACAACTCCACAGAAGATAGACTTCCGCAACTCAGTCAGATCGTCACTAGGCTCAGGAGTAGGAAGGACCGGCCATTCTTGAGGGGCAAGAAGGAGGAAAGGGGGTCCTCGGCACTATCGATTCGGGGAGGCAAGGTAGGAAAGAGATTTCCCCTTTGAGAGGTCATCGGCAGGGTTATCTGCAGAACCAACATAACGCCACGAGCACTGATATGTAAGTTCCTGGATCTCGGCGATCCTATTGCCAATGAAGACTTGGTAACGGCAAGACTCAGATTTCAGCCACTGAAGAACCATAGTGGAATCTGTCCAAAGCAGAGTAGAATGGATAGGCAAGGTCAACTCGTTCGCCAACAACTTCGCAAGCTGGGCCGCAACTAAGCTCCCACAGAGCTCCAATCGGGGAATAGAATGTACTCTCTTAGGGGTAACATGGGAACGAGCAATGAGGAAGGAGAGGCAGGTCTGACCACCTGGGTCGATGGTACGCAGATAAGCTACGGATCCGTAGGCTTGCTCCGAGGCATCTGAGAAGATGTGGACCTCGCGAGTAACCCCTTCAATCCCAACTGCAGTGGGAACATAAGGTCGAGGAAAGGAGACATTAGGGAGACAGTGAAGTTCTTCTTCCCACTGCATCCAGGAATGGAGAAGGTCCGGAGGGAGGTGAGGATCGTCCCACTCTCTCTGTTTGTTCCATAGGTGTGAACAATGATCACCTTCGCACGTGTGGTGTAAGGTAGGAGCAGTCCCAGAGGGTCGTACTGTGTAGCAAGAACCCGGTAAATATTCCGCAAGGTGGGGGTCTTGTAGATCACGGGCCTATGCTTATAGGACATGGAATCGGACTGCCAATTCCAACTCAACCCTAACGTGGACTCAGGGACGTCGGTCTTCTCCTGGGTCAGCCACAACTCCACACTAGTTGCTCGAGCCTCAGGAGGTAGGTGACTCAATACCGCAAGATCATTCGAGGCCCACTGCCGGATCTCAAATCCAGCCTCAGACAGGACAGTACGCAGGCAATCAATCTGACTCTTGGCTGCCTCAGCCGTGGGGAGGCTCTGAAGGCAAATGTCCACGTAGAAACATCTTTCTACAGAAAAGCGGATCTCCTCATTCGTCAAGGGGTGCTGACGAGTGTGGCGCTGGAGTGCATAGATCGCACAACAAGGACTGGAAGTGGTACCGAAGGGTTGGACTAACCACTCTAAAGTCTGAGCAGCCTCATCCATGTGTAGGTCTCGCCATAGGAAGCGGAGCAGAGGATGATCTTCAGGCAGGAGGCGAACCTGGTGGAACATCACCTTAATATCTCCGCTCATGGCTACAGGATGCTCCCGGAAACGAAGGAGGACACCTAACAATGAGGCTCCAAGGGTTGGTCCAGGCAAAAGGTACCGGTTAAGGCTCTGATCTTGGTATTGATGGGAACAATTGAAGACGAGACGGGACTTCCCATTGTGGCTCACCATGTGGTGAGGAATGTACCAACACTCAGGGGTGTCAGGAACAGGATCAGGCACTACACGGACAGCTCCAGCCTCAAGGAGTCTACGCATCTCTGCCGTTTCCGGGTCTTTCAGCAGACGTCGCTCCACACTGCGGAGATTAGACAGGACAGACTCTCTTGGGGCCTTTAACAAAGGCATGTCCTTATGACGAAGAAGCGGAGTGGCCAGGCGACGGACACCTTCAATCTCTAGGGTAAGGGTCTTGTGGTCAAGCAGTTGAAGGGCTTCCTGGTCTTGCTTCGAACAAGTAACTTCTTTACACTCACGGTAAGGAACTGTATCCAACTGCCACAATTTCTGAACGTGGTGAAGGAGCTCACCTTGGGCAGGCATCAAAGAGGTAAACAGGCACTGGTGAGGGGTGGAAGGACAACCCATAGACAAAACAGGACCCTGAAGTGTCCATCCCAGGCGAGTACGGACAGCCACTGGCGCTCCTGGGCCGCCCCATTGAACAGGCTCTGTAGGAGTGATAAGGTGAGGTTGGTCGGAACCAATAAGGAGTAAGGGCTGGACATCAGTCAGGGAACGAATAGGAAGGCCCCTCAGGTGTCTGTACTTCCGCCGTAACTGTTCCACGGGATAGGACTGGCGCGACAGGTTAAGGCGGTCAGCAGTAAAGGCGTGACTGATCTGATAGCGGATCTGCGGTCGGTAGACGGGAGAAATCTTGAAGGCAATGGATCTGCGGTCGGTAGACGGGAGAAATCTTGAAGGCAATGGAACGACCACAAATAACCTGAACATCGTCTCTGACTGTCCGTAACGGAAGGTCTTCAGGAACACCCTGAATGCCCAGGGCTTCAACGGCAGCAGAAAGCAGGATCGTTCTTTCAGACCCGTCATCCATGAGGGCGAAGGTATCCAGGGTACAATCCTCATAACTCAGGTGCACTGGAACCACCTTAAGCATCACACGGCCGCTGATGGATGGTTTATCCAAGTAGAACCTATCCGAGGAGGAAGTTGTAAAGCAACTCTTCCCCACTGTAGCAGAATCTTCAGTAGGGGAAGGACTGATGTTCACATCGTGAAGGGGATGAAGATGTAGGGCTCGGCAAAGACTGCAGGGCTTTTTTAGGTCACATTGGGCAGCATGGTGAGATCTGGCACAACGCCAACAGCAATTGTGACTATGGATCCAGGTTTTAACTTTATCAGGGGTAAGCTGGGCGAAGGAACTGCACTGACTCAAGTAATGTTCCGACGCATTGCAAAAAGGACAATAACGCTTTGTGTTAGCAGGCTTAGCTGGCTGAACCGAACCTCTACGAGGCATGGCAGACTCAACTGTGGGAGGGGACAAGGATGAGGATGGGGCTGAGGATGTTCCAACTCCATGCAGGATAGCAACGGATCTCTTGCCAGCATACGAGCTCTTAGGCATCAACTCTGCATCGTAACTATGACATGAAGTCTCGTAACGAAGCCAGTTAGAGAAATCAATGAGGTTAGGGGTAGAACCTGGTTGACGAAACATGTGGCGATGAAACTCCGCTCTCTGCTCTGCGGGAAGCTTGTTTAGCAGGCGTGCGACGTGGGAACCACAACTCAACTCCATCTCTCCATCGTGTCCTAAGGTTCTCAACAGGCCGACAAGGGACTGGACCTGGAGAGCGAATCTCTGGAAGGCTGGGATATCACCTCGTCTAACGTCCGGACTATTGAGGACACTAGCTATCCTTCTCAAGGCTAACTGGTGTGGCTGGCCGTATTTTTCACGAAGTGCTGACATAGTATCCGTGAAGGGGGTGGGGGAGTTCAAGTTAGCATCAGCTATCATCTTTGCGTCCTCAAGCTTAAGGTGGTCGACTAGGATCTGGTACTTAAACAGCTCAGTGCCATCCAGGGGGAGCAGGTTCTCCAGGGCTATGCGAAGGCGAGCGAACTCACTAGGATCTGGACGAGTAAACTTAGGAACCTAGCTCTCTAGCTAAAGCTGCGTCAGGCTCAGGCCAAGGTGGTGGAGGAAGATCTGGAAATGGATCACCATCAGCCCCAGGAATGGATACACCGGGCTTTACTGGAGTACTGAACAACCGCATAGCTGAGGGCTGCACTGGCAAAAGAGGCTGAACTCTGGCTTGACTCAGGTCTGCTCGAAGAGACCGTGCTGCTTGAACCAACTCTTGAACCTCTGCACGAACAGCTCTCAACTCTCTCAAGTCAGCTTCGAAGGCTGCACGCTCGTGGCATAGTTGCTGTAGCTCACTGAGATGGGCAAAGGCAATTGAATCAGCTGCTGAATATGAGGAAGGGACCTGCTGAGGGCACACAGCAGGCTCAGTAAGCTGATAACTGGGTGACAGGATCTGCGACCCATCAGGATGGTCACGGTCACCACCAGGGAGGGCGACACGTGGCTGAAAGGACAGGGACCAGGGTGAAACAGCTGTCTTTACTGTGTGGGTTACATCAGGCTCGGAGATAGGTCTCCCTCTGGGAAACTGGACCTCATACTGTTCTATATAGGCTGGAGGACGGGTAAGGCGCTTAGGGCGAGCACCACCAACAATCTCCTCATCAGAGTCCATCATATCAGAAAGGAACACTCATCCAGCTCTGTTACGTGCCAGAGGGGATGGGGCATTGTCTTCTTTTACTTTTGTTTTCTCTCTCCGCTATTATCTCTTAGGAAGATGCTATTGGCGGAGGTGGTTGTCTGTCATCATTACCAGGAGGACGTAGGTTACACAGGAAGATAAAGGGCTACGCCAACTGGAAGCAAGGGGGAGGGGAATGGGGATTATTGGAGTCTTTGTTTTTGGTCACGCTGGTTTTGGCGTGCTTGCTTTGATTATGACTCCTTCATTGTTTAAGGTTGTTTTTCGTTAAATAACATTTTTGCTCTGAAGTGTTTGATTATTTGGTTTATTATTTTCATTTGTTTTGTTTTCTTTTGATATCTTAAGTGTTTTTATTTTTCTGAAATGGTTTGCCGCCGGGGAAGCGGAGACTAGGGAAGCATGTCACGTGACTTCCATTCTGCACTCACCTAGGAAACAACTGCTGTTAGCACATTAGGTAAGGAGCGGATGCTGCGTTTTATTTTTGCTTTTGGTTAGTTGGAATAGTTTATGTAGGGCGCGAAAGGCGCTGAAGAAAATATTTTTCTTTTGTTTGTAGGTAGTTTATTGGGATTGGGGTTTCAGTCAGAGTGGGGGTTTTGTTTTATTCTTTTTTTTGATTTAGCTCCGCTCAAGTCCTGCTCCCTGGTTCGGTGTTTATTTTTCCCCCTTCTTGTCTTTATGCTTTTAATTCTCTTCTTCCGATTGGTTGTTCTTGATTTTATATTTGCTACTTGTAATAAACGCTCATTTTGTATTGGAATCCTCTTGGTTTTTGTGATTATTTGGATCAGTATCTACCAACCTCTACCAGGGTTAAACGAAACCTGGGAAAATTCCTATTGTGTTAAAACGTCTCCCTTACCCCTAGAGGCCCCGGAGACGTAACAGGCTTGAAGGACCACGTTGTTGGAGAGACTCTTGACTGTCAGGTTCGTATTTGTAATAAGACGAGAAAATAAACTAAACTTAAGCCATAAGTGATCATCTGATGTGATGAATCACTCCATATATGCGTGTAATCGCGGCACATAGAACGTGATCACTCCTTTCCCATAAACAGCTTAAAAATATCAAGATCACGTGAGCAAAGTATTATCAAAACCTAAAACGGTAATATACATCTCGATAAAGAGGAAATAGTGACACCTACAGCAGCATTATTAAACTAGACGAACAGAGACAATGGCTACTGGCACGTCTATACATGTCCGGATGACGCAGTTATAAATAACTCACTACCGATCTCAATAAACACCAAATTAAAGCAAACAGGCTTTCTTGCAGGTCAATGACTAACACCTCAAAGTAACAGCTGCAGGAAATAACGTAAATGAACAGGTATACATGTCCTTTCAGCGATCGACTGATATAAACTTAAGCTGGCAACAGCGGCTTCACTAACGAGATTGCCCACCTTGGAGTGTGACATACGATGTCAGAATAAAAGCTCTCTCTTAAAGGAGCCTTTACAACAATAGCCTACCAGCCAATTACAAAATTGGAGCGATATTCAGTTGAGCTAGATTTCAGTTTGTCGTTTTTTTCTTACCGCTCGCACCCCGATACATTTTGATACTGTATATAGTTTTCGCGCTATCAATACACAGGGTACTGAAATGGCTTTTGCGCTGTTTACTTTCACGTTTGCTTTCGTGATTAATGCGCACTCTGTGTAAAAGATATTTGTCATTGAGCACAAGACTGAGCAGCAAATCCTCCAGCATGGTCTGTCAGTCATCTCTCCTTACCCTTTTTTTAAATCATTTTATCAATGAGCATTTAGATTTTTAGCCCTCTTAGCCTACCCCCAAACCTACCCATTTTATAGCTAATATAAAAGGATATAAAACGTAACTGACCAAAATATGCAGGGAAATTACCATTTTAGTAACAATATATCAGATAGTCGCTAATCCCAATCCTGCCTCTGAACCTAACCATAACTCTCTCTGTATAGTTATAAAGAAACATGACAGACAGATAAGTGCAATCACAATAATTTATGTATTGCAAAAATGTGAAAAGCAATACCAAAAGCGGTCCAAATGACGTTGCGTTGCAGCCGCAGTCCTCTCTGGCTAAATACAATATGTTTGTGAGGTGCAGAGCAGAATTTAAATTGTTAATCGCTTAAAATATTTTCCAGATTATGTCCCTATTCATTCCGTGAAGGCGCGCGCTCATCATTCAATCACACCTCACCAGAAACACGCGCATGTCATAATCTGTGACAAATGTAGGCGAGAGACAATGAGCGTTCGATTTTCCTGCCGTAAAACTTGTTGTTTCTTGATGCGGCAATATTTGAGTTTTGTAAAATGCACTTCAGCTTAGGTTTATTGCTGTTGCGGTCAATTTACTCACCCCTATGTCATCCAGAATGTTCATGTCTGTCTTTCTTCAGTCAAAAAGAAATTAATGTTTTTGAGGAAAACATTCCAGGATTTGTCTCCATACAGTGCATTTCAATGGTGGTCAGCGGACTGAAGATTAAAAATGCAGTTTAAATGCAGCTTTTAGACCCAGATGAGTCCTCTGCAATCTGACTTTGCTGCAACATGGAACCTTTGCATTATTGACACACTATTGTCCTATATAATACTGTAAAGTTGCTTTGACACAACCTGTCTAAATAACAAGCTGTATAAATAAACATGATATTAGACTTGATATTGGTTAGTTGGTTATTAATTTCTGTTTGTCTCTCTCTCTTATTTATTCAGGAGGAGTCTGATGAACCAGATCTTGGAGATGTTCCATGGATAGTTTGCTAGATCTCTTCCACTAGCATGCTATTATTACAGCTTCAAGTGAGGGTGCTTTTGCTTGAACCCCTGTAGAACCGGGCCTGTGCTTGGCTAAACTACAACACGGCTGACATCAGGGATTCTCATCTTTTCAATGAGTAACACTTGTTTGCGCAATTACTGTCTGCTCTAATTTTTTGGCATTATACATTATATGCACCCAGCCTTATCACTAACAGTAGTTATTGAATGTAAACCTGTAAAATACATAATTTTGTAAAATGTTTGCATTTTGACATTTACTGTTGCTGCTGTCTTGTCCTTTTCAATTTGAAGCCAGATATCCTTGTACACATTGCCTTTACAGGTTTGCCTTGATATAACACATTTACTTGACTATTGTTAGTGATGAGGCTGGGCAATTTAGGGCAAAAAAAGTTTTAAAAGGTTAAACAGACTTTCATTTATTTCATTTATCGAGATGTACCAAAGTACGTCTGCATTTGATAATTGTTAATGTTTTTTTTTAAATGAAATTCTTTTGCATTTTGAGGTTGTAAAAGTTTTGTGGTATTGTGGAAAATGTTTTTTTTTTTTTTTTTTTCTTTAAACCTTCTACAGTGTGTAGAAATTCATTTTCCACAATTAACAATATATTGTTGTATTTTAAATATTATTTTTCACTGTGTTAAATGGAAGCGGTTACGAAAATTCTGTTCAATAAAAGTCATCACTTAAGTTTTTTGAGTTACTTGTACTCCATGTTAAGTACAAGTGCAAGGTCTTTACTGGAGATGAGCCCCAGAGACGGATCCCCAGTAAAGACCTCGTCACCTAGACGGCTGTCGGCACAGGACCACGGGACCTGGTGAGTCCTCTGTGTTTGGCCAGAGGAGAACTGGCCCCCGACTGAGCCTGGTTTCTCCCAAGGTTTTTTTCTCCATTTGTCACCGATGGAGTTTTGGTTCCTTGCCGCTGTCACCTCTGGCTTGCTTAGTTGGGGACACTTTATCTTCACACAATATTGTATTTTATTTTATTGTATTTGATTAACTACCTTTACCTGAAAATTGAGTGTTTACTGTTGCCTTTTGCATTGTTGATGTACTATTTCCTATTTAATACTGTACAGCCGCCTTGTCACAATTCTGTATTGTTAAAGGCGGTATATAAATAAAGGTGATTTGATTTGATTTGATTTGTTAAGGCTTATCAGGGTTTACAGTGTACCCTCACTTGAAAGGTTAAAGGAATACCACAGAATACTCCAAAAATATAACAATTAAGGGCCACAGGTTTATTACAGGAAATTCCTAGTATTGCTGCAGAAATATGACTATAATAACACAAGAATATTACAGCAATATTACATACTGTACAAAGAATCCTGTGGTAAATACTATACAAATGTGAACTCGCTGCCGGCTGCCCTCAAACCAGAGGAGCCATCACCGTCCACCAAAGGATGTCCAGTACCATCGCACGGCACCACGAGTTAAAGCTGCTCAGCTGGTTGAGGGCTGAGTGGCAGCGTGTCCGAGATATGGACAGAGAATTTTTGTTGTTTGTCGTTTGTTCTAAAACATGTGCCCTTATAATTATTTAATCAGAAACATTAACATCCCTTCCCAGATAATGGGGTTGTAAAATGTCACTCAAATGATCTAACAATCCAATTAATTCAAGATGGATAAAATTAAGTACTTTTACTTTTGCTCTTATTCAAGAAGCCATTTCAGAATGAGAATTTTACTTGGATTTGTCACGACAGGGAGGACAGATTTCATGCCAACTTTAAAAGTATAAAAATACAGTTTGTAATATCAATTCACCTCATTGACAAACTCTCTCCTTTGGTCTCACAGAATTCTCACTTCACAGCCGTGTCTGTAAATTAAAGAACCACATGTTTCTTGCTGCTTCCATTGGCGAATTGGCCTTCAATGGCAATGCTTCAACCCACTTGGGGTAGTAGTCAGTGATCATTATTATAAAGGCATTGCCATTGAGTGGCCCAGTCAAATCCATGCTGACATACTCCCAGACTGAAGACACCTTAAAATAGTTCCCTTTCGAGGAACTCGAACTGCGTCCTCTAGAGGTCGCTATGGGGAATATCTCCTACTTGACCTGTGTCTGAAGCTATATACAAAAACTACACAGTACTGGCCGGCGACAGCCTATGACGTCACTGCCGGCTCGACTCGTCGCTGCTGGCGCGTCATACCATAAAGGGGCGCCGGTTGAACACAACATCCTCTTCTTCATCTTCACTGACCTTTTGTCTGAGTGCATGTTTTCTCACCAAGTGTTTTAAGGACGGCTCGCGTGTGACAATGCGTGGTTAGGAGCAAGTGCTCTTTGCTCCCGTGGGAGTTTATAGCGCTCATTTTATTCTTTGGTCGTCTCTTGCGAGAGGCAAGCACGCTCAGATACCCGCACCTTTCATATTGCTCTTGGGCTGCGCATGTATGGTGAGGATTAAGAGAATAATCGGCTCTCGAGGGAGTTGGTCGCACGAGATTGTCGCATTTTTTGCTTGTTGCGAGATGCAGACACGTTCATATACCCGCTTCATGGGGCTCGCGGGCAGTGTGTGTGGATAGGAGCAGCGTAACTCATCACGATGCATTCGCAAAGAAGGGTGGTGAGTCTTCTCTATACCCGAATTTGCATGAGCGTGTTCGCCTCTCGGGCATTAACAACGCATTCGCGGCGGCGGCCCCGTTCCGCCTGATTCCCGGGAAGTCTGGCGTGTGGGCGGAGCGTGTTCAGCTCCCGAGGGGGTTGAACATATGCCGCGCGTTGTGGTTGTGGTGTTAATTTTCTGCCAATACTTGGGTGTATGGACAGAAAATAAAAAGGGACCTCCCTAGTATAGCCATCTGAGGATGGTTATAGTTCTGCCATAATTATGTGATTAAGTGCAGCTATCTGAGGCTAGCTGTGTGTTTAACTTGTCCCTTCTTGGAAAGCATAGCTGTCTGAGGATAGCAATGTGCTGGCTGGGGCTGTGCGAATGGTCGGATGCGATTGCTGGTTCCATGGTTAGTCATGGGTCTCTGTCACCTGCTGTCGGGTGGGGCTGCATGTGCTGCACGGTGCCGTGGTTCGCTGGTGGGCTGCGCAGTGTTGTGTGGCTTATCGGTGGGCTGTGGCTCTGTGTGGTGGGTGCCTCTCCGTCTGGCTCAGCATGGTGGGGGTTTGTGGCTGGTCGTGAGACCGGCGCTGCTGTCGGGATGCGCGCGGTGGTTGCGTCTGGTTGTTTACACAGCCCTAGTGCTAGTTAATACCCTTGTTTGGTGTTCTTAATAGCAGCTTTCTGGAACCTGCCGAGATGGTGCTGTCTTCCCGTTTGGGTTTATAGTTTGACAGCCCACTGCTGGTGTTTTTGGCAGTTGCATGACCCCTTTCCTAGAGCTGTCTATCTGAGGATAGCCAGGTGCTAGCTCGGTGATCACTCCCCTTCCTAGGGTTTCTAAGTAGTGGTCTCTTTGAGCTCTTAGCCAGATAAGTGCTGTCTCCCCTGCTTGGGTTGTAAGTAGACAGCCCATTATTTATGGTCAGGTCAATCTCGGCTGATTACCTTCTGGTAGCCATTCCTAGGCACACTGACTATCTAAAATACCCCTTTTGTTAACTCTGTGATTGCTCCCCTTCGTAGGGTTTTTAAGCAGTGGTCTCCCTGTGCCCCTGCCTAGATGGTGTTATCTCCCCTGTTAGGGTTATAAGTAGATGACCCACTATGGTGGTCTGGGCAGCTTCACAAGAAGGTCTACCTGGGCTAACCGGAGTCATGCGTGGGAACCACGGTGGGTGAGTACGATCCCTTATTATGTGTCTAACCACATGATGTGCTGGGTTTTGTTCTATTTTATGTAGAACAGCCTTACTAATGGTCCGGACTTTATCTAAGTCCCTGTGTAAACCGTTTCGATGAACCATGCTTGAGGACCATGGTGGGTGAGTACGACCCTTTTTCTTCTTATCATTGTATTAATATCTGTTATTAAGCCTCTTGGCTTGTGTTGCAGTATGTACAGTTGGGCTTTTGTGTACTTCCTATGTTTCAGGGTAGGACGCTCCCCTGTGGACGGGACCCCCGGATGCTGTTGATGTCTTCATCCTAGATCAGGCTTGGAGGATTTGCCTACTTTTTCTGCAGCTGAACCACTAGATACTACAAGGTAGTTCTTGTATGTTGGGTCCCTGCTACATTACTGCAACCCCAGGGTTTGTTGATCTCTATTCAGGTAACCTTCAGCATACCACATGCTTTCTTCTCACCTTTATTTCCTCCAGGACTTGCTCTGTCCTTCCTCTAGGTAAGCTCTCGGAAGTTTCTTCACGAGATGCCCCTGACATCTCTGGCTGAATGCATCATACTCTTCTCATGCCTCCTGTTGCTATTCATGAGCTATTCACCCATTCCTCATGCTTTAAGGTGTTTCCGCGGAAACCCCTTTTTAATGCTGACTCTGAGGAGCGGCAGCCTATCAAAAGGCATGATTGGGCCCATTCTGTTCACACACACCTGAGGGTTGGCAAGAGCAGGGCCCACGCTTTCTTTTGAGAAAGAAAGCTTTGACTACTTGGGTTGATATAGCTAAAGCCCCTCTTTGGCAGGGCATGACGATGCCTCTTTCTAGCCATTGCTGGTTGCCCTGGGTAGGCTCCCCTCCATGGAGGGCTAGCCTTGGTGCTCGCCTCAGCTATGGGCTGAAGGTTCTAGAGCACTTTATCTAATATGAGTTGATTTTTCAACTCATTTTTCTAAAGAACGACTCGACACCCCCTCGATGCTGGATCTCGTTCTATACCCCCTTCTGGATACTCATCTCAGGATAGGGTAGTGCTCACCTCATAGGGACGAGGTGTTCTAGAGCACACTATCCTTCGGTAGAGTGGGTAGATTCTCCCCTTCTACCCTACAGCTGCTGTGCGTCCCATCGTTGTCACATTGAATAAGTCGCCGCTTGCTGCCGCCCAGTGTGTCTCTGCTTCTGTCACATTAGCGTGTACAGAAGTTGTATTACTCCCTGTGGGTATCCAAGGCTTTCTGGAGCTTTATGGTTTTGGCAGTACAGATCACTAACCTTGTTTTTGCCCTTATATCCCTCCTGTTAGGAGATGAGCATGGCAGTGCTTCCCTCTCTAATAGGGCCGTCTAAGTACACCGCTCCTAGTAGAACGTACAGAGGTCCTCCCCTCTGTTGGCGAGGTATCTACCCTGTGGCTGCTAAATGCTCACCTTGGTTACTAAGATTGAGCTTTCATCTCATCGGATAAATTGGCCGCTTGCTGCCACACGATGTGTTTTGCCTTTCACCACTTGTGTGTGCGGAAGCTGCTCTGACCCATTAGGGCCTTCTGGAAGCCCCGTAGACAGCAGTTTTTCCCTGCCCCAGCGATGTCTCTCCTGACATTGCATGAGCTTGACAAATGCTCCCCTCACTGAGGGTCTTCTGTGAGCATGTCACTCTCAGTTGGAGCTCATAAGTTCCTCTCTATGCCAAGAGAAGGACCTCCACTCCCTATGGCTCTGTTCCAGGTGGTAGCCCCTGGTGGGATGATGTAAGTCAGCTTTCTTTGCTCCTCTCAAAGATGAGGGTCTTCTGTAAGCATGCTGTACCCTGTTGAGGAACCAGATTTCTCTTCTCCTGAAAATTGTATCTCCTCTGCTCCGGGGCATCCCATTCAGGCCACTCAAACTGAGCTTTGTAGTGCTCCCCTTTTCTGCAGAAGGGTCACTTTGAGCACGATTCTGCTCCCTGAGTGCTCAGAATCTCCCTTTTTGGGATTTGTGTTCTCTGCTTCCCAGAGCCTCTTCTTGAACGGTATTTCAGTGTCCAGGCTTGCCGGACACATTCTAAAATCCACGTGGTAAGAACGCACACTAGCTTCTTGTGTTCTTTCTAAAATCCTGTATGGTGGGGATCACGCGTTTTAGCCTCGTACCCTTTCTTGAGATGTTCGGCCCGGAACCTTGGGACACACTCGACCTATGTATTGCTTCGATACTTTTGAACGGGGTGCTGATGACCTACCCTGCCAGCCCTTCGAGCGAGGTCACACAAAGAGTAGGTAAACCCCCTGTTGACAAGCCAAAGTCTAGACTACTGTCCTAGACTATAGGCTATATCCCTTAAAGGAATCTCTTTCTGATTCCAAGTCTGAGCTCTGCCCTACAGCCAGGCATCGTTAGCCCGGTCCTTACAGGTAAGTTCTTGGGCATGCAGCTCAGGCCTTTGGCCGAAGGGATTCAGTCACTAACAGCCGCCTGGACATCTTCTGGGGCAGCTCCCCTTACTTAGGTGGAGCTGGTACTTAGTGCTCACCTTTCGTGTCTGGCTTGCACTCCCCTCAGCATGGCAGCGTGGGTATAACCCTTCCCCATAGCGACCTCTAGAGGACGCAGTTCGAGTTCCTCGAAAGGGAACGTCTCTGGTTAGCCTCGTACCCTTTCTTGAGTTGTTCGGCCCCAGAACCTTGGGACACACTCGACTTATGTATTGCTTTGATACTTTTGAACGGGGTATCATCTCCCTGCCGAACGAGCTGAACACCTTCTTCGCTCGCTTTGAAGTGCAAAACACCACCACTACCCCACCCCCTCCTGGTGACCAGGTGATGACTCTGTCCCCAGACAGTGTGAGGAGATCCCTCAGCAGGATTAACGCACGCAAAGCTCCGGGTCCTGACAACATTCCTGGTCGCGTACTGAGAGACTGTGCAGTGGAACTCACTGATGTCTTCACAGACATCTTCAACATATCTCTCAACCAGGCTGTCGTCCCGACTAGTTTCAAAGCCACCACCATCATTCCGGTTGTAAGGCTCCTCCCGCTACGGCAAGCCTAGCGGTTCAGCTGAAGGTTTCTTGCGTGTAGGTCTTTTCCGGCACTTCTGTAAAAATTACCTTGAAATATTAAAATTTAGTTTCCAAACAAAAATCTGACTCCATGAATAATTTAGTCTGACTCCAATTATGAATAATTTGTTAATTCTGGTTTGTATTCTGTAATTTGCTGATCGCGGCTATTTTTCCGTATAATAATTTAGACATTTGAATATTCTGGAAGTCCCGTAGTCTTAATATTTCATTCCTTAGGGACTAGGTACCGCTTTCGATTTACACCCCGGCCGTGGTGAATTCGTCGACACAAGCTCGCCAGTTCTGACTTACTCAGAGGATGCAGAGCAATTATAATATCTTAAAGTGGGCCGCGCCTGCGTGCTTTCAACAAAAAGTATATATTTCCTCAATAACCGCGAGAGCTACATCGTGTTAAGTCAGTGACAGCTCAACATCCGGAGCCCTAGTGATGTCCCCATGGCTCATCAGTCGGTACTTCCGGCGTGGTCTGCCCTGGACGCAGTCTTGCGGTAGCACCATTACACATTAACCTACTAGAAAATCAATTCCAAGAAGTCCAGAATAAGTCAAAGTTAACATTTTATTAGCAGTCAGGTAAAAATGTATCATGCCAATTACATAGCTTAACAATGAAAATCCAATTCAGAATTAAATTCAGTTCCAATTAAAATGAATACATAACACCAATTACTCCAAGATAAATCTAAGAGTGAAAAATGCATACCTGACCGCATAGAGATACACAGCAGCATGTGAGAGATTTGGAGGCCAAGCTCCAGAGACTCTCACACACAGTGTGGGGGTTCTTCTGAATACAGAATCCCCCCGTAATGTTTTGTCACTTCGCTTATATACCCAGACCAAAATAAACAAATCTTCCAATCAGTTGTAAAAACATAAGACCTTTTGGTTTGTCAGGAGATCTCGCGACCCAGGGTCACACCTGGCTGGAGATTCTCACCCAACCCTAAGGGGAAAACACACCCCTCAGCAGCAAAACACAATTCTACAAAAGTGTTCAGTCTTCCTCATAGTATAAGTGACTTCTGTGAAATTGAGACCATTTTACCAATCGCACTAAGACCTTTAGAATGATACCAAACATGAAAGGGGAACTTCAACATATTCACAAAATGTAACACATGTAGTATATGGACATTCTTAGTGACTTTCAGTGGAACCTTTTGGGGGAAAAGTGTGAGATGCAGGGAGGGGAGAGGAAAGGGAGGAAGGGGGTTGTAAATGAGCAACAGAGGTGGTGTTGTTTGCCCTCTTTGAAGATCTCTTCTCCAGATTAGTTTTATTGTTTTGTTGCATGGCATCTGTTTTTGTCAGGGTTCCTGGACTTTAAATTCATGAGGAAATAATTTCACATCTTACACGGTCCCAAAAAAGTCATCTCCCTCCTGCTTTAATGACTACCGTCCTGTTGCACTTACTCCGATCCTCATGAAGTGCTTTGAACGGCTAGTCATGCAGCGCATTAAGACTGTCCTGCCCCCCTCCCTGGACCCCTTCCAGTTTGCGTATCGCCCCAACCGCTCGACCGATGACGCCATCTCCACTGCACTCCACATAGCACTCACACATCTGGACAAAAAAGACTCATACGTCCGAATGCTGTTCATAGACTTCAGTTCAGCATTTAACACTATAATCCCCCAACAGCTCACTCAAAAACTGGTCCAGCTGGGGCTCAACACCTCACTGTGTAACTGGCTGTTGGATTTCCTCACCGGAAGACCACAAGTAGTACGGGTCGGCAGAAACACATCCAGCACCATCGTTCTTAACACGGGGGCCCCTCAGGGATGTGTGCTGAGCCCCCTCCTCTTCACTCTGCTGACCCACGACTGCACACCGTCACACAGTTCCAACCTCTTCATCAAGTTTGCGGACGACACGACTGTGGTGGGTCTCATTAGCAAAAGGGATGAGACCGACTACAGAAGCGAGGTGAGCCGCCTGGCCGCGTGGTGCAGAGACAACAATCTCTCTCTGAACGTGGAGAAAACGAAGGAGATTGTTGTTGACTTCAGGAGAGCGCACACTCAGCATGCTCCTCTGACCATCAACGGTGCGTCTGTGGAGAGAGTGAGCAGCACCAAGTTCCTGGGTGTGCACATCACTGAGGATTTCTCCTGGATGAACAACACCACTGCACTGGCTAAGAAATCACTGCACTGGCCTGCAATGCGTCCTGCCAAAAAACTCTCCAACGCATAGTGAAAGCAGCTGAGAGGATCATTGGTGTCCCTCTCCCCTCCCTCCAGGATATCTACAGCACCCGTCTCACCAAAAAAAGCCCTCTGCATAGCAGCTGATCCCTCCCACCCTATGCAAAGCTTCTTCAGTCTGCTGCCATCAGGGAGGAGACTGCGGAGTCTCCAGGCCAGGACCAGCAGACTGAAGGACAGCTTCACCCATCAGGCTGTCAGGAAGCTAAACTCTCTCCCGGCTCTGCCCCCACTCCCTTCTTCTGCCCCACAAACTTCCTGAACTGTGACACACACACACACAAAACACTCACGCACTAACACTTAAAAACGGCACCAGTCACTTTGTGTAGTATTGGTGCTCTGCTAACTACCTCTTACTACCCACTTACTACCCTCAGACTACCTCTAAAGACTTTTGTCTGTTATTACTATGTCACTTTATTACACTCATAAGCTCTTTTTGCACCATATTTTTATTTTTATATATATGTATATATATATATATATATATATGTATAATTGTATTTATTTGAATTTATAATTCTACCTTGTATTTAATGTTACGTGTATGCACCTAGGGTCTGAGAGTAACGAAATTTCAATTCTCTGTGTCTGAAAGGAACCGATTTTGCACTGGTTTCTATTACGGTGCCAACCGTCTCAGAAGGTCGATTACCGCGGCTGATGTCCAATGGCCGTAAGACAAAAGAAGCACAGTCAGTTGTACTAGTTTACTAATTTACTCTTGTTGGATAGAAATCACATACAAGTTGTACATATCCAGCAACAAGGAAATCACCGCAATGTAAAGGAAACATCAGTATAAGGGGCGTAGGCCTACGTAAAATAATAAACAAAAGAAATTGTTTCAACCGGTGCAGGCTTTAAGGATACAGATGTCAGCTACTGCAAAAGTAGCAAGGAAACAGTTACTGTAATAGTTTGTGTTGGTCTCCACAGTCCCTTTTAAACGTCCGGTATCAGGATAGCGATATGAAGCTGGTCTTTAGGCGGCAGTCTTAAGTCCCGTGATGCACGATGAATCCCTAGAAATGATGAATACAGGTGCATAAGTCGATGAAGTGTGTTACTGAATGGTTATCTTGTTTATCCTGTACGACTCTCGAAAATGGTTCTAATAATAGACAAAATAAACGTAATCAGTAAACAAAATCCGCATAGATGTGCGATAAATGCTAGCAGCACAACAGCAATTGCTGCGTCATTACAGCAACATAATGGGCGATCATGCTCGCCGCTAATATCTCTCTTAATCGGGTGACTGCGCACTGAAATCTAGTAAATACAATGCAGCAGCAGCACATCGGATAAACAGCAGCACGTCAACTAACCTGTGACTCTGAACTTTGCAGCATACCGCCTCAAAGTTTGGCGTGCCCTTTTATTGTACTGCATAAGGAAGTCATCATTTGTGTGGAGATGTAAAAGTTCCTCCTATCTTCCCTCCATGATATCACAAGATGTTTTTTTTTTTCTTTCACTTTTTTACCTTTAAGATGAGAACTCCACAGCTACTTCCATCCACCTGCTTCTCGTGTTCTAGCGTATGAAATGTTCAAACTTCATCCGACAAACTGTGGTTGCGCATTTTTGGACAATTCCTAAAATCATAAGCATTCAGACGCTCATTCAACGACCAAGGCAATGCAAGTATCATACTGTAATAAATTCAGCCACCACTAGGGGCCACTGGTGAACTTCTCTATTTCGGATTAATACCTACTGCCACCACCTTTGATTCAAACCCGGTCTTGTCCGGGAGGAGCACTCAAACACACTCAAGAGTAAGAATTACAAAGAATATACTTTATTAACAACAATAGCAGCCATATGGCATTGTCTCATATAAATATCTTGATTAGGTACACCAGTCATATAAACTCATTAATCCGTGAACACATTTAAAAGAGTACCCGAGCACACATTTCAAATTCACAGCAAACGTTAAATAGTGAGGCATTTCATACACAGCACCCGTAGTTAGAAACTCCAAGCATAAATCACATGCCCTATGTGTAAGAACCAGCACAGGCAATCAATATTTAGGGAGACAAAAATCACTAATAGCTGAACACAACAACAACGCACATGAATTGTATAGAATTAATAAAATAGTTTCGGACTTCCCTGTCCACGTCCGACAACACCCTGCCCGTCACTGTGAGGACCAGCCCACCTTTGCAACATATTTGCACCCCCTTCTGACCAATTTAAATAAAACAATTACATTTAATTTAAATTAACCAATATATGTAAATCACAGTGCAGAACGTTACATTTTTCTTTAATATTCAGCAGTGAAGGAACTCCCACATTCTTAATGTGCAATAATCATTTCAATCATTTCTGCACATCAAGCAAGTTTTTGTTTACTTTTTGAAGCTCACACACAGTAACAAAACTTTAAAAATAACCTTATTTGTTTTCCGAAGATGAATGAAAGTCTTGTGGGCTGCATCTGGTGATTCTCACCAAAACTCAACAATAGACTTAATACAGACGTTTAAGTGATCACACAGCATGATCTGGAACTTAAAAGTTTGATCATCTTCTTATGGTGACAGGTGCATACGGACCACATGGTCCTCCTCTTTAATATTCTGTAAAAAAAACACATCACACAAGATATAACAACAAAATTATAATAGTAGAAATATGACATTCATACAATCTTTATCTTCCTCCTACTGCTAAGATAACGTGGCAGATTAGATCAGGTTCTCAATGGTTTTGCTTGAGATTTTACATTGGACATGCAACAGTGTTCTAGTAAACATCCCATGAAAATCTCACTAAAAATGGTCAACTTTGATTTCTTTGTGACTTTAAGCTTCTCTTGTAGTACAAAACTATAAATATGATGCAAGCTCAATAGGAGAATTTACCATTTTTCAAATGCAAAGTAACAGCAGAAGTGTGACCCTCTTTAAACAGACCCGTGGACCATTTCTTTGGTTGCAAAGTATCATGTGACGTTCTGACTTAAATGGTTCACATGATGAATTTCACACGAGTTTGTGGTCTGTTTTGTAGTATCTTGCTGTAAAGTGCTCTTGACATCTGACATCTGTTTTTGACATGCTATTGACCTAAATTTTAAGGCTTTACTTTCCTGTCAGATAGTTTTACTGCATGCTTCTGCCAAAATAAACACAATTGTTCACTTAATGTACTTTCAACTTCAAAATGGTAAAACTTTAATTAAATTATGTAAAATTGTTTCTTCCGACATGTTTTTATTTCATATAATGAGTGTTATTAATGCTGAATAACAAACTTATGTCTTGAATATGAATTGACGCAGAGACCAAATACAGATTAAATTATCCTACCGATTTTGCTTTTCTTTTGTTGAACGTTGGCTCGGAATAAGTGATGATTTCTTCACTAGTCTGAACTGTTCAAACATAAATAGTTGCCTTAAACAACTAAACTCAATCCTATATCTGTTTCTTTACAACAAATGCAATATTAACCAGAATTAAACGTTAACATTTAAAAAAAAAAAAAAATCACTTAATAGACAAAATTACTTTTTTATTGCAGTGTTTATGTATATATATATATATATATATTCTCGCAGATGCAGCACATCACAACTGCAGCTACAATCAACAGAGATCCAGCAGCAACAGAAATCAACACTATGTAAAATAAAGGTAGACCATGATCTGTAATGAACAAAATGAGCTGTTAGTGTGAGTGAATATGTCTGTCTGATCTACAACAAACACTATCAAACATCAGCATTATAACTAGATCAGCTGAGTAAGCCAAAGCTAATATCAACACCAGCATACCTGGACACGGCCAACAAATTCACAAGTGTCCCGATGTTGAGTCTGGTTGTTGATGAGATTGTTGATCACACAGCTGTAGGTGTTTTTATCCTGATATTTCACCTCCAGAGGTAGAGAGAGACTGATGCTGAGATCAGACACAGTGATGCTGGACAATAAACTGTTTCCTTTGTACCAGGAGAGAGTCACACGATTCACTTTCACCACTGAACACAACAATGAACAATATGATGATGATGATGATGATGATGAAGAATGATTGTGTGAATAATCTCTGATAATATTAGGCATGGGCAGACGAGCTGGAAAACATGAATGAGTAGATATATTTTATAAAAAACAAAACAAAAAAGTTAAGCTCAGTCATCAGCATTAGTGGCATAATAGTGATAAACACCATATATTTATATTAAAAAAAAAAAAAAAACACTCATCCCTTGTAAATAAATGGAGGTTACAGTGAGGTGCCAAAGGGGTCAAATCTGTAAACATTCAAAAATTAATAAACTATTTTTGTAACAGAAGAACTAATGTGCTTTTATCAAATTATAGGTTTATTTTTTGCTTTGAAGTTCTTGCAAAACCTCATTGTCCTCTGTTGTAAGCGCCTCACTGTAACCATGATTGTTTTGTCTTTTCTTTCAACCCTATTATCTCAATAATTATTTGAACCTGTAATATTCCTTTAATAAAACAAGACTATGTGAATGCTCAACAAATTATGTCTCCACTCACCATAGACAGAAACTGAATGATTTAATTTTTTTAAACTGAATGTTTTTGATGGTGTCATTCCACTAATCTGTACTTCATAGTGTCCCGCGTGTTTAGTTGTGATGTTTGTGATGGTCAGAGATCCAGTTTGTTTGTCCAGCTTTAGTCTGTCTCTGAATCTCCCATCAGGACCATCAAATGTGGATAAGATTCTATAATGTTTGTTGATTTCAGCAATGAGAGCCTTTCTAGTGCCAAAATTCCACATTATACTGTCCTCTTCATGTGTTTCAGTAACATCAATGTGTAGAGTGACAGAATCTCCCTCCATCACTGACACTGACTCAGCAAACACACCTGATGAACAAACAGATTTTACATATATTAAAGTCTCCGTTGGTTCAGAAAGCTTGAAATCAGTCTGTAACCTTTAACAGCAGCAAAGACACCAAACAAAATTCAAGTCATCATATGAACAGAGTGTGTGAATATTTATGTTTTTTTTTTTTTTTAAATGACATTAAGTAGTGAAAGGCTATGTTTAATTCTGCTAAACACCTTCAGTATTTTCATGTTTTTATATTTGACTCATTATAACAAGCTCACTGAAAAGAGACCTCAATCCAAAGTAGATCTTACAATGATATCTGTGAATTTGCAAAAGCAAAGCAGCAGGAGCTTTATTTCTCCAAAATGAAAATAAATTAAGCTGTAAAAATGCATTAGTAACTTACCAATCAGGCAACATAACGAGGACAAAACAAGTGTGGGAAACATTTTCTTTGGTTGTACAGCAGGAAAAAAAAAGAAAGAAAAAAATTATCTTCAGTTGTTCAGCTACTACCTGTTGAACTAGTAGGGTCTGACCACCCTACTAGTTAACACACACTCTGAACGCATGTTATGTTTGTGTGTATGTGTGTGTCAAAAATAAAAACCTTTACCAAAAAGGCATTTTCATTTTTATTAATCAATTAATTATTTTATTTTATTATATTATATTTATTTATTTATTTTAATTTTGATGGTTTATGAAAAGCAGTTTTTGACCTTGTCAGAAATGGAAAAAGTAGGAGACAAATTAGAGAAAAATTAGAATTAGTCATTTTAAATGTAAGGATAAATCTTATATATTTTAGAACGATTTCAGTTAAGAATATCTGCCATCTCTCATTGGCGGTCTTAAGTGTGACACGTGCAGTTTAACATCTTGAGTCAAACTGAAATCTGCTGTGGTCTGATTTTCTCCAAAAAACTGGTTTGAACTGTTGGGTATTGAACTGTTGCTCATGCAAGAGATCATCCATTTGTTTGCTGTGTGTTCAGTTTGTAGGTGAAGGGCTTCTTCCTGTCCTGCTTTTATGAACCTCACAGTCTGACTTTCCTTCTTACACAAAACAGCTTTACAGCTAAGTAAAATTAATTCTAAAACTAGTCCTAAAAAGCTGTCAAAAAAAAGAGAAATGCTTCTGTTCGTCAGTGTATCATTAACTGACTTACTAAGCATTTTTTCATTAGAATACTTTTATTAATCTTTTTTTTGTTTGATGCAATGCTGTAACACAGAAAGAGAACCTTAAAATATTTCTGGAAAAGTTTTTTTCTAAAGAAGGAAAGGTGTATTTCTAAGAAGTTTTGTTTCACTAAGTGAAAATAGCATCTATTCAAGGCTGTACAATTTTGTAGGCACCTACTAAATTTTCCCTAGCAATACATTTGGTCAATTAAACATGTATATATAACCACGGTTGTTGTAATTTTGGCCACATCAGAAATAGTTTAGTGTTTCAAAATGAAATCCAATCGATTACCAAGAATTATTTGTTTCAGGGACTTTGGAGTGGGTTTGTAACTTTGTGTACCACAAATCATTTGACTTATGGGACTTTAGAGAGTATATAAAGAATCACTGTGCACCTCTAAGTGCGGATCACAAATCATTTGATTTAGATTGGGTTCAAACGTAAATATTTTGATTCAGATTGGGACTTCGAAGTGGGGATCATGAATCATTTTAATCAGATCGGAATGTGGATCGCAAATCTTTTGATTTAGATCAGAGTTTCATAGCATGTATCACAACATTTAATTTAGTTTTGGACTTTGGAACGAGGATCTTGAATCATTCAATTTAGATTGACATCTAAATTGATCAACATCAAGTCAGTGGGCTGACTGGAGGTGACCCTTCAGGAACTGTTCCCAACTCAGCTGATGTAAGAGTTCAAAAGATGGAAACCAGATCCCAGTGAAGCTGCTTAAGACTGATGCCATCAAGGACAGGAGGAGACTCAAGAGTGTGAGACAAAGAAAGGAGCCGGATCAGAACATTGAGCAGGCGAACCAGGCCCTGGTTAACATCACAAAGGAATAACCTTTGAACATTACTGAGCTCAACACACTTGAGCTGCAGTCATTGCAGGTGAGATGAGGGATACTCCCTAGGGGTAAGAATAGAACAGCTGTGGGAGTGAAGGCATCAGCAGAAGTTCGACCAACATTGCAGGAATATTTCCTTCTTCACTGAGTTCAAGCTAGGAGTCGCCATAAAATTCTACCAGCTTCTGAACAAATAGCAAGATGCCATCTCTGAACCACCTTCACAACCATCTATTGAGACATTCTCACGCAGCATCCTTGAGGATAATGTTAAACACAACAATGAAGCATTGTGGATCAAGGACAAGGAGAAAGCAAATCAAAGAGTAACACTGCAAGCATGGACTGAGCTTACCCTCACTGATGTGCTCAAAGTCATCAAGTGAGCACAGAACTAGAAAAATTCCCTGGTCCAGACAAGCTTCAAAACTTCTGGCTCAAGAGTTTCAATGCTGTAGATTAACACCTGACAAGAGCAATGAATGAAGTTCTGTGAGATCCAAGAACCATCTCTGAATGGATGATGACTGGAGTCACATTCCTTCTACACAAGAGCAAGGATCTCAGAGATTCTAAAGAACCACCATCTGATTACCTGCCTGCTGACAATGTACAAGCTTCTTACAGCAGCTCTGTCTGAGAAGGTATATGACCATTTATTGACAAAGAACATTCTTACAGATGAACAGAAGGGCTGCAGAAAGGGGGCCAGAGAATGTTAAAATCAACTCCTCATTAGCAAGATGGTAACTGAAGACACAAAGAAATGCAGGAAGAACTTGAGCATGGCCTGGATAGATTACAAGAAGACATTTGATAGTATCTCTCACTCATGGATCTTGGAAGCTCTAAAAATCTATCAGGTGTGTCCCATCATCATCATTCACTTCACTGAAGTGTCAATAAAGGAATGGAAGACAGATGCACCTTTTCCACCAGAAAGGCTGCATCACAATAGGATCAACTGGCATCAAACGGGGAATCTTCCAAGGTGACTCACTGTCGCCCTTGCTGTTCTGCCTTAGCCTCATACCTCTCTCGAATATGCTGAACAGGCAAGGTATTGGATATGCAATTGACGACAAGAACATTGTGATCCATCTGTTGTATATGGACGACTTCAAGATCTTCGGTAGAGACGAGAAGCAGCTCAGGCAGGCAATGCACATTGTCAAGACATTCACTGATGACAGCCAAATGAAGTTTGGACAAGACAAACGTGCAACGATTATTTTCAAGAGTGGCGTTCGAGTCAAAACCACAACTTTTTTTTAGTCAAAGAGTCTTGAAAAAAAAAAGTAATCACAGGTTCCAAAGACATATTAAGCAACACAACTGTTTTTAGCACTGATAATAAATCAGTATATTAGAATGATGAAAAATTCAGCTTTGATCACAGAAATAAATTCGATTTTTAATGTATATAACATTTTTTCTGTAGTTTTGATCAAATTAACTCAGCCTTCATGAGCATAAGAGACTTCTTTAAAAAAAAAAACATTAGAAGTCTTACTGATCTTTTGAGCATAGTGTGTGTTTATGAGTGTGTGTAAGAAAATACATTCACATCACTTTTTTTTTTTTTTTCCAACAGGTGTGAACATACACATTTGAATAAAAAAATAAAGGTGCTGCATGTAGTATTTGACTCTTCTTAACCCCAAAAATAACATAATATGTTTATACATATTACATAGCTGTTATATTTACCTAGCTGTTAGCCAGTAATTCTAATCTGAAATCCCCGAATGTTTCGGGGAGATTCCGGGACGGAATTGCAGTACCCATTTCAATCGCTACCTGGCAATATTGCATAATGCACAATGCTCTATGAGCAGAGGAACACTAAAACACAGTAAATTAACTCATCAAATTACAGTGCAAGGCTCGTCGCGTGTCCTTAATCTGACAAACCCGCATGAGCGTCGAGTCGTTAAAAGTGTCTCTCTCCAATATTTTGAATTTGGACGGCAGTACCCATTTCAGCTGCTAGCTGTCAATCTTACATACTGCACCTTAAGGAACATAGTATACAATGTTACAAAAATACACTATTTCAGTACATAAAAAATAATAACAATAAAACAAATATTAAGTAATTAACATTTTAATCTCCTCATTTATATTTAGCCTGAATGTACTACTATAAGATTGGAAATGTATGTTTATAACATGTTTTCATATGTTTATGAAATATATTTTGCTATGAAGGATGAAATTAAATCTATTTTCATTTTGAGAAAGATATGCCTCACTGTTTATAAGATTTTAGCAAATATTTAAATTATTAATCCAGGAAAGCTGTATCAGTCTAACTCAGTTTTGTCCAGTGCTATTATGACCTGCATATATTTCATATCATTATATTCAGATGTATATCTTGTGATGTCAATGTAAAATATTGCCAGGATTTTAAAATAAACACTTTCACTTTTTAACACATTTATTATGCATTATTTTTATACCTTTTGTAACCTAACTGGTAATCATGACAATGCTTATTTTTGTAGTCACCAATCTCGTGAGAAGCTGTCTTTGACACCATCCGTCACCCACCAAGCGAAGCCTCACTATTGATCTGTCACTGTCAGTGCCAAAATTTAAAGCAGCGTCTTGCTATGGTAAGAGCGCTTCAGGTGAGCGATGGGCAAGTCACACCTGACACCGTGGCTCATTCCCACAGATATGGTGTGATGGGACAGCACTCACCACCCAACGCTATCCACCACCATGCAAGACAGCAGGTGGTGCAGCAAGATGTAGTCGGGGCGGTGATTAGTAGTGGAGGGCGTGTCAATGCAGGTAGTTTGAGTTTTTAGGCGGGCTTCTGAAAGGACGCCTGGAGACGGGGTCCGATCTTTTGTGTGGAAGCGTGCTGCCTGGTAGCATTTCCCTGTTTGAGCGTTTTATTAAATTTGGTTGTTTTGTTTTTTAACGCAGACACAAACATTGGGCTGTCTTATGTATGTGTTGTACCTCTGTTTGATTATGCGCATGGTCTGGGTGAGCAGGTAGGCTAAGCAAACGTTGGTTGTTTTGTTAATCAAGCTTTGTTTTACTAAATTAGGGTATTATGTTTTAACGTAGATGTAAGCATTGTGGATTTGGTGGTCATGCTTCTTCTTTAATCCGGAATGCTTTTGGAAAGTAGTTCGGGATTGATGCCCGTGTTGCAGGTAATTGCAACCTGCAGGTAATTTTAATGTGATTAAAATAATAAACTAAGCATTGTAGTTTTTTTTTTTTTTTTTTTTTTTTTTTCTTTGAATATGGTTAATTGTGTTTTTTGTTTGTTTGTTTTTTTTGTTTGTTTTTTTTTTTGTATTAGGTTTAGTTGATCGCTGTTCCTCCAGTGTTTGTTTGTTGTATTTTCTCAGCTAGCCGGTGTTACGGTTTAACTGGTGACCGTGTTATCTGGTGACCAACTTCCTGGTTCAGGTCCTCTGCACCAGATGTGATGGAACGACCGTGGCAGATTCGCCGATTCTGAAAGTACAAACTGACGTGATATTAAGCTGTCTAATAAACACACACTTGCTTATTACATGATTTTGGTATTCTTGTAAAGATTACAAATTATTGGTATGATGGCCCGTAGCGGCAGAACTACGGAAATAATAATAATAATAATAATAATAAAAAAGCTTGTTTGGCATGGGTTTCGAACACGCGCAAAAAGTAGTTGCGCTGTGAGACAACTGTGACGAATGCAATGAGCTATTGAACTACGCTGATTCAGCTACTGATATCTGGATTCAAGTAGGATTTTACTCTCAGCGTGACATTATGCAACTGACTGAATCAAGAAAATGTTCCCATGTTAACTTGTGACCTGTGTTTACTTGTTATGAAAACTAATATTAAAGGAAAAGTATATTACATTTTATGGTTTATGATGTTAAAGTACCTTTTACGGAGTCTCGGACAACTGTAAATTTGTGGCTACTGTGGTTTAATTACAAACGTTATTGACGTTATTTCCACGTTGTTTTTCCGTTTTTCTCGTAGAAATACTTCGGAGACTTGTGATTTGATTTCTTGATTGTAGTGAATGACATGTTAAATTCTAGTTGAAACGCTGCTTACAAATGTTACTTTATAAACGTGTTAACTTGTTATTTGCGTTCAATAGGTGGTATGTCATTCGATTAACAGTATATAAAATATAATAGTATTTGGTGTGTGGTCACCCTTTGCTTGAAGAAAGAGTTCTTGGGGTTACAAAGAGAAGTTGACTACAGAGGACAATCTCACCCACTAACTCTGGGATAAATGAAGCTGTGATGCAAAGACTACCAAGTCCTTGAGTTGTTGGCCAGTTCTGAATTCATTTGTAGCATAAATATTCTATTATTATTTGCTACTCTTTCCCCAGAATTCAATGACAAACCATAAAACATTTAAAAAGCATGTGTAGGCTGTTTTAACTGAAAATCCCTTGGACTGGCATTACTTAAAATATGTCAGTGCCATTGTTTTGTATCAAGATGCCCACCAGTAACGTTTCTTCTAAGGCACGTTTACAAAAGACACTTAATTGAGGTATGACCTAATTCTGGCTTAATCTAAAGACCTTAACTGCTGCTGCTGCAGTTTTTGTTTGTTTTTGTTTTTTCTTTCTAGTTTCTTACTCACCACACAATAGGAGCGGTTGGCCCTCTTCCATCATATCCGCGAATCCAAATCCGTGAGTTGCTAGGCTCTATTAGGCACTCATACTCGGTCGCGATATCAAACTGTATCCCGGCACATCGCTTTCTGTAAAGGCCCTTTCACACGAGACGCGGCAGTCGTGAGTGTCTAGTTCATTTTCAATGGGACACATGCGGAAAGCGGCAAACCGCGGGCGGTTTGCTGGCGGCACGGAGGCGGAGCTCAAGCGGTGCTCCTGCACCCAAAATACTGCCCCTTCCACGTGCACGGCGCTTCGCGGCAAGCACTGCCAAATATAAAAGTATTTTATCCTTTTGTGAGCAGCAGCGATAGCCGCGTCGGCTTTAACCGATCAGAGAACAGATTATTAACGACCAATCATAGAACAACTGAACTTAAAGGACAGTTGAAAATGGAGGAGAAGATTTTTTTTTTTTTTTATATATATATAAATGCTCTTAATGCAGTACTTCAAAAACAACTCCACTTGTGCCAAACAGAAAAAATAAATAATAATAATGACAATTAATGACAGGATGACACAAACACACATTTCTGTTACGTTTTATTTAGTTTTTGTAAATACAAATACAAGTGACCTTGACAACTGTATCTATGCCAACATCCGCCATTTCACCGCTCACGTCCCGTGTGAAAGGGCCTTAACGCTACTCATGGTAGCAGCAGCATCGCTTAATAGCTCCGTTGCAGTGTTGAGTTCGGCGTCTTTGTTCTCTTCATCATAATTTTCCATTCAGAAAAACAAGCACGTGCGAAAAGTTTGCCATTTTGCTGCATTCCAAAGTTCAAGTTCGGTGAACTTTGACCTGCGAATTCGCATTAGGTGAAACTGTACAGCAGATCAATAAGTCACAGCGTGACCTCATAGTTGAATTAAAAGAACATAAATTTAAAACTGCAGCAAAACTTCTGAAAAGATAAGTATATTGTATGTTTTGACATTTTATATTTATTTTTTGTTTTTTTTGTTATCTTAATTTAAGCCTTTTAAAAAGACATATCACTATCGTTGCAGTGTCATCAGGGCAACAGCGAACAGAGATCTGTGCTGTGGGCGTTAATAACAACAACAACAAAAACGTAGTTGACTGTTCATCTTGCAAGGAATTCCAAAAAAATAAAAAATAAAATACAAACAAACAAAACAACAGCAACGAAAAAAACAACCCTTTCACACGTGAGTTTAAAATATTATAGCTGAGCCCCCAGGGTGAGTTTTTTTAAGGCGACCGTTATTTAGAACGTATAGCCTTATTGTTCTCTGTAGGTAATTAAAAAGAGATCCCACAGAGAACGTTCCTAGAACGTTCTCATTTGGTTCCCAAAAAATAACCAAACGGGAACCATAGGGGAACGTTAGGGGAACGTTCTGTGTTTGCTGGGTAGTTCCCGCTGAATCCACTGTGGGATTTACAAAACGCAAATTCATCCACGATTGTAAATTTGATATTGATTTAATACACGAGTTTAAACGAATAATTAATATACATTTTAGTACAATATTGTCAGTGTTGACAGCTTTTGCTCGATTTGGTTAACAAACATAGTTCAAACAAAGATCACAGCAGAACAATTACACATCTCTGAGCAACACACAGCGGTAGTGAAGGGAGAAACGAACCTTTCCGAAGCTTCGAATCAATTGAACCTATTGCTTAGCAAAATGATTCACTGTTTCGAAGCGTTTGAAACACAACACGCTTGTGACGCCTGCTGGTCAAAAGTGTGTAAACACAACGAAAACTCAGACTGAAACATGCATAAAAACAGCCTTTAAAAACCCACTGCAAATGTTTTATTGAAAGTATAATACATAAAATGTAGTAAAAATAGTCATTAAATTAGAGTAAGAGACTATTAACTGCTTTTTTTTATCCCTTTAATTACATTGTTAAAAAATATCTATATAAATTGATGAAACCGATCCAAGATCAGGTAAAAAACAAAGATGCTTATTCAACGGCTCACTGCTGAGGGAATTTCAATGAACTATAGCATTATTGTCTTCTCTATTTACAGGCTTCACATTTTGAGATGGATCATTCAGAAACATGCACAGCTTTTCACACTGCAGGGATCCCATATCTGTTAAATATATATTGAAAATGTGACTCTTAGCAAAAGACTAAAATATGAACAGTTTTATTTTTGACTCGTGACTTGTCGGTGACTGTCGTGGCAGTTTTCTATTTCTACTGATAAAGCATTTAGACAGTTTGTTTTTGTAAGGTAATAGTCAAACTGTGCGTATCATGAGCAGGAATGGAAAAAAAAAAAAAAAAAAACACCTTCAACCACACACTATTCATTGACACATACAGACACCTCATGAACAAACATCGACCACAAACGTCCAGCAGTAAACACATTATCATGCACAAACTCAACCCAACAGACGAGTATTTTACATCTATGTTTTGTACTTGGAGGATTACACACATAGGTTTGAAAATGAATTTCTGTCATCAAATGCTCACTCTAAAATCACTCCAAACCCATAAAACTTTTATTCATCTCCAAAACACACATGAAGGTGTGTTTGGTATTCTGTCATCATTTTTTGTCTATTGAAAGTCCACACAACCTACCTCTTTCAAGCTGCGATAAATCTGCATGGTTGATGTGTAAAAAGTATTGGTGATCATTTCTGCACATCAAGCAAGTCTATTTACTTTTTGAAGCTTCAAAACACACACACACACACACACACACACACACACACACACACACACACACACTCACACACACGCACACAAAGGTTATAGAACTTTTTAAAAATAGCCTCATTTGTTTTCTAAAGATGAATGAAAGTCTCGTGGGTTGCATGTGGTGATTCTCACAAAAACACAAAAAAAGACTTAATATAGAAGTTTAAGTGATTACACAGCATGATCTGGTACTTAGAAGTTTGATCATCTTCTCATGGTGACCAGTGCATACAGCACGTGGCTCTCCTCTTTAACATCCTGTAAAAAACACATCATACAAAATGTAATAACAAAATTCTAATAGTGAACCATTTCTTTAGTTGTAAAGTAGCATGTGACAGTAAATGTTATTCACACTGAATGTAAAACCTATGGCTTTCATACATATGAATTGATGCAGAGACTAAATACTTATTAAATGATCTTACCGACTGTGCTTTTCTTTTGTAGAACATTGGCTCAGGATAAGTGATCATTACTTCACAAGACTGAACTGTTTAAAAAGCAATAAATTCAATAGATGCATTAAACAGTCTATCTTAACTAGATGTTTCTTTACAATATACTGCATGTACAGTATTGTTATCAAGACTCAAATGTAAGCATTAATACATACAATTAAATTAAAAATATAACTGCATCTATTTATTTTAAATACTTTATATTAAACAATTAAAATATTACAGTATATTTTTGCATATATGACTTGTTTAAAACCAGTAGGAAATACTTGCCTTCTGTGTCCACTTTTTCACATGTCTTGCAGATGTAGCACACCATGATGGCAGCTACAATCGACAGAGACCCAGCAACAACAGCAATCAACACATTGTACAATAGACCCTGATCTGAAATGAACAAAACGTGCCATTAGTGTGAGCAGAACCAGAGTGGGACTTTCATGCCTTAGACTGACCCATTTTAGCTCACAACTGACTATAGTTATTACAATAATGTATTTTTCTACAGCCTTTTTTTACTGGCCTTTTCAGTGCTGCTTTTGAGCTTTCTATTATCCATTTGTTTTAATTTATTATTTTTTGCTTGCATATCTCCAACTAAATATTCATACTGTACCATAATGTCTGTCATACTGTGTCATAATGTTAAACAGTTCTCAGAAATAATCACATTTGTTTTAAAATTATATGAAAAAAAAAAAAAAAACATTTTAAAATTTTTCTGTCTTGCAGTAGCCTACTCAAAAATCTGCTCAAATTGAACACAATTTTATGTTCTCTACAGATGGTGCGCACATGCTCCTCCAATTAATTATCCATTAACAGTTTAAATAAGTTTGTTAAGAAAATTGAGGGGGCACAAACTCTTTCTGAGGCCAAAAAAAAAACAGACCAGCCCACTGGGTATTCTCCTGGCACTCTCCATACTATAACTAAATCAGCTGAGTAGATCAAAGCTGATATCAACACCAACATACCTGGACACGGTTAACAAAGTTCACAACCACAAGTGTCCAGATGTCTGGTCCTGTTGCTGATGGGATTGTTGAGCACACAGCTGTAGGTGTTTTTATCCTGATATATGTTGTTTGCAATCACGTGATTCTGAGGACGCGCACAATGCCCCTGAAGGGCAGGAAGTGATTTCTCTATGTAGGAATCAATAGCAGAATCTCAAAATACTTTTTGTTTATGGAAATTTAATTTCATATCATGTATGAAAACTTGCCGTTCATAATGAGGAAAAGGCAAGAAATTGACTGAAAAATGGAGGGCAACCCTGGTGAAAAAAACAGCATATGCTGGTAGGCATGTTTTGATGCTGGGATGCTGGTTAGGTATGTTTTGGTGCTGCTTAAGCTGGTCCTTTGCTGGTTTATGCCGGTCCTTTGCTGGTTGATGCTGGTCCTTGACTTGAATATATAATTCACACAGCCTCACAGCTCAATTAATAGACTAGTTTTAAAAGAAAAAAATATATGTGTTTTTATTGAATTGTAAGCATCACTTTTCTGCTTTTAGATCCTCATTGACTTCATTTGTAAGTGCCTCGCAGATTCTTTTTTTTCCCCTTCCTTTTCTTAACCATCAACATTATTTTTGTGGTAATCAACCGTATGGCTGTCAAGTGTTCTTTGATTTGTTCCGTTTTGCCCGTTCTCCTGCTTCCTGTTTCTGTTCCTCATCTGTTACTATGGTTTTTGATTAATTACCCTACACCTGTTTATCATTTCCTCTCATTTGTCCTAGTATTTATACCTTTCTTTGTCCATTCTCAATCATCATTATAAGTTGTGTGCAATCCCGTTCTGCCTTATTTTTTACATTATTATTAAAATCATTTGTTTAAAACTACATTATCCTTTGTCTACCTGCCTGCCTGCTACACAACACCCTGACAGAAGAATGGACCAAAAGATGACAGAGGCTGAAGACGTGCTGTGGTGTTTGCGGCAAGGCAGTCGGAGGTTGGAACGGTATGTAGAGGAATTCCTTGAGCTTGCTAACCAGCTGAGCTGGCACGACGCTGCTTTAGGTGCGTGTTTTCACCTGGGGCTGGACCGCGAGACAATCCGTTGCGATCTTCCCGTGTTTGACTATCCCCTGATCGAACTGATTGATCTCGTCCTTTATTTGAATGCTTCTAATTTCGAGGTTGAGAAAATAAAGGAAAATTCAAATTCTTGTGATCCAACCCCCTCTGAAACACGCCATGTCGTGCCAGCTCACCCCACGCCAGGAACCTCCACATACCGCACCAACGGCACAGACCGCCTGCCCAGCCCCAATTACCCAAGAAACATCCTGGACCTTTAAATTTCCCCTGGAAAAATTTTTTGGTTGGTGGGGGGGCATAGTGGTTGGGCCAGAGGCCAAGGCCATGGAGGCCGTACAGCCATGGCCTCCTGAACTGCCTGCTCCGCCATGGCCTCCCGAGCTCCCCAATCCACCCTGGAGGCTGCCCTCATCTCCACTCTGTGTCTGCCCTGCACCAGCCTCCAGGGCACCGAGGGGGAGTTGGATGTCATGTGTTCTTTGTGTTTTTGTTGCGTTTTCCCTGTTCTCCTGCTTCCTGTTTCTCTTCCTCGTCTGTTACTATGGTTTTTGATTAATTACCCTACACCTGTTATTCATTTCCTCTCATTTGTCCTAGTATTTATACCCCATTCAGTTCAGTCTTTCTTTGTCAGTTCTCAGCAATCCCGTTCTGCCTGTTTTTTCCATTATTATTAAAATCATTTGTTTAAAACTACATTCTCCTTCATCTACCTGCCTGCCTGCTACACAACACCCTGACATTGGCACAAATTGTATCCATTATTATTTGAACCTGTAATACATTTCTTTAACAAAACAAGAATATGTGACCGCTCAAATTATGTCTCAACTCACCATAGACTGAAATTGTATGACTGAATTGTTTAAACTGAATTTTTTTTTAATGGCAGTGTCATTCCACTAATCTGTGCTTCATAGAGTCCAGCATGTTCAGATGTGATAGAGATGGTCAGAGTGTTTATGGTTTTCTACAGGAGAAAAATGCTTAACGAGAGACTTTGCGCATTGCGTTCATATTCTGCTGTTCTGTCAATAGGGTCTGGCTGCAGACATGCACCTGCACTCTCAGACGCCTGCACTTCTGTAAGTGACGTCATGTGCAGTCTATTTTATTTTTTACTTTATTTTATTTATTTATTTATTTATTTTTTTAAACAAATCTCTCAACATTTTACAACAGTAGCCAGGTGGTGAAGACAAGAAAAAAAAATAAACTAAATTACAATGTCACTCGCAATCGTCACTTGCACTCTCAGCTACCTGCGACGTCACTTGCAATCCACACAAATGGTGCGTGTTGCCAGGGGAGACAAGACGCTGTGGTGGTTAAACGATTAAAATTAATTTAGCATAACATACAGGGTCCTGCAAGTCATCTGTAGGAGATAAAAAACAAGACCCGCAAATCCGTGGCCACAGAACAGCAGAATATGAATATGAAGCAGAATATGAACAAGAGAATATGAAGTCTCTCGTTAAAAATTTTCCTCCCGTAGACAACCATTAATACTTAATATGGCTTAATGTATTAAGATGCAATTAAAAGATTGAATGCGATATACAGTTTATTAATATAATGTATATGCAGGCTATTTAGTGTTTTCCTTCGCGAAACGTGGCATAATGTGGCATAACGGATTAAGACGATAAAGAAACTCAATATGCTCCTGTTCATTATTAAAACAACTACACACAAGCAGGTGAGTCCAGAATAAACGCAACGCCACATACATTCGCGTTTTCCATAAAGAATAATATCTACAGCCCTTTTATATCATTGTCTTTTGTTTATGTTTGATTTTCTATGGGAGGAAAACGTTTATTTAACACATTATGTTCTGGGCACGTCTGCTTGCCTATACAGAGTTGGTCCTTTTAATATAACTTAATGCCTTTCTTCCCAGCCAACATGTATATGTGGGCCCCACATGGTATATGCTTGGGCTACATGGGTACCAAGTGAGCATGGTCCCAAAATGGGCATCTTATCTGGGGCCCACTTAGGTCAGCTAAGTAGGTCTCACATGGGTAAAACCAAGTGGGCTTCCCATGTGGGGCCTAGTTGGGTCACTAATGGGAAATAAGTGCATGGGCTCAAAATGGGCAACACATATGGAACCCATATGGGTTTCACATATGTGTTAGACATCGGCAAACACAACCAGTTCTATATAGGCTGCCTGCATGGGCCCAAGGTAGAACCCACATGGGTACCATCTATGTGGATTCTGAATGGGAAAACACAAATGGGCCCCATATGGACTTATATGTAACAGCCCTGTTTAGAACCCCATTATCTTGAAGAACCCTTTATACACAGAAATGGTTCTTTGTGTTAGAGTTTAGAGACCTTTATATGACTTTCTTCTTTCAGGCGAACACAATCTGAGTACTTTTAGGCCCTCCTCGTGTGAAGACTGAAGAGTGTAAAGACAATTATGTCAGGAACACTGTCATCAAAGATGATTGACAATTAGCATAGAGTTTGCATTGGTGGTATTGTTCTGTTCTCCATGCACATCCATGCAGCCTAGCATGGAGAAGAGTAGGGAGAGCAGCAATAACCCCCCTAGGGTGAACAGAACAGAACCACCATAAATGTATTGCAGATATCATCAATGTTCAAGTAAATGTAAACATTTTTTTAATTAGTCAGATTCAAAGAGAATCAGAAGGCAGAATCCTGACTGAATAAAGGGAGGAATTGGGGATGGAGGAGGGTAATTTGTTATTGAGCAACGCAAAAGCTGTGATAAGTGTCGCATCCCTATAGGTAGATGTGGATCAGATGAGAGTCAGCTGATGCAAGCTTGACTAACGCGACCTGCCAGAACTGACGCTACGCTTGATTGTTTTGAACTGCAAGATGCGTTACGCATTCTTCGAAGTCACAGTCCTCTGGAAGCTGGATGTTTTGGATGGATGGATTTTCACATGATTTTGGAGCAAAAATTCTAGGCTACAAGAGGCAGTTTTCAAACGTGTTTTGGAAATAGATTCAGTATGAGTTTTTGGAGTTATTTCAGTGAATGAAAATAATATTTTTTACTAACCACGCATAAACATAATTTTTTTAAAAAATACAAACTTTTGTATACATGATATTCGCATATTATTGTAGTAGAGTCTGCGCTGTACATAATGCAGTCAGACATAAAGCTATGAAAATATTATATATTATATATATTACAGCAACTGGACCCCTGGGGGATAAACTTTTCTTGTCCACTATAAGAGTTTGAAATGAAAATCCATATTGTTAGATTATTACTTTATGCAAAACTTACCCAGTTGCAAAAAACATCAAAGCTAAACAATGACAAGACTTTTTTTTTTCTTTTTAACATTGTAAAATGCTCATATACTGACTATTTTTGCTACACACTGTAACTCTAAACATTATTTCAGATGCTGTCACATCCTCATCATATGCAGAGAGAAACGTACACTCAAAATACACACATGACGGACATAAAGACATCATAGAGGACTGTGAAGATATTTCACTGGAACTTGACCTTCATTGTCTATATCATGTTCTGTGCCAGTTGTCATTTATTTATGTATTCACCTATCACCTTTATTTTTTTACAGTTTGCATTGTCACAATAAATAAATAAAAGTACTTAAATGACATGAGAAATGTATTAATAATATAATATAAAAATAACACAAATAATAAAAATTCACATTTTTTACTTTTTTTTTTGTTGTTGTTTTTAATATTTAACTCATTTTAATCAAAATAAACTATTAAAGAAAAGGTCATTTATAACACTATTAAGGTCCTATACCACTTTCAAAGCAAAAAATAAAATAAAATAAATAAATAAATAAAAAATAAATAAATAAATTGCAGACGGACATGCGTATTGTGCCAATTGCGCCATTTTGCAACCGCTTGGCTCACTTTTTCTGTCACTTGACGTTGGGAGGCTTTGAGTGTGTGTGCGCTTCAGCGAGCTACAACTGCGGTAAGTATGTTTGATTATGACTTAGGTTAAATGATGATGCTTTAATAAACTGCATATTCCTTAACATAACAGAATAAAAGTATTTCATTAAGAAGTTTCTTTAGCTGTAAGACAGTGGGGAAGTTTGCTAATTAACTAAACGTTTCGGTTTGACATTGGAATATTCGCGAAATGTAAAACAAAATTAACATCGTTTAATCGTTACATGGCGCGGAGAAACAGTCAGGTCAGGTAGTTTAAACACAAAACGTTTGTTTATGAGTAGAATATGCCTTTATTTATTTATTTTTTATTATTGTCTTAACGATGATTTTTTTTTCTTTTTTTTTTTTTTATCGTGAAATTCAACAGATGCTCGAGTTGATGCCCATTTTCCCATGCTTTTTTCTTTTAATATGCATTATTTAGACAGCTATTTTGTATATTATGCAAGCTGTTTAATTAAAGAGACCCACTTCTAATAAACAACTCGTAAAATACAGGAAAATTCATATCAATTTGTCCCTACAAAGGTCTACACATAGCTGAATAACACATGTGCAGCGTGGACTTTCAGAATGAGTAGTAGAGAAGCCCGTTTGCATGGGATTGCATTTTAAAAACTTTGCTTCCAAAGCCAGGGATGTGTGGATATCACGCGCTGTAATCCCGCGCATTTTTTAAACGCAAGCTCGTGTTCGCCCGTTAAGGCCTTATGGGGAAAAAAAATGTCATTGCGTCTGTCCGGGATGGGCGATACCTTATTTTATTTTCGATCCAATACCGATATTTTCAAGCCAAGTATCGTCGATACCAATACCGATACTGATACCTCTAAACTAAATTGAGCTTTTAAATTATCAAAATAATAAAATCGGTAATTATACTTGCTTAACATTATATTTGAAAGTCATGTGTTTTAAACATTTCATAAGCGTTTTTTTTTTTTTTTTTTTTTGATAACACTGTCAAAAATAAAATGTATTAAAATTTTGTATTTTAGCTCTTTACTGGGCAGTAACCTCAAAGGTGCACCTTTCTTTACCCATAAAAGCCAGGGAGCATACTAGTACCCATGCATTAAGGGTAGATAAGGTACAGAGGTGTACCTTGGAGTAGAGGCTGACATTTTTTCGGGAATCCCGCGGGTCACGGGATTCCCACAGGAATCCCGCGGGATGGGAAACAAAATCACTAATAATCACGGGATTGGGACGGGATAGGAAAAAATGTCAGCGGGAGTGGGCGGGACCGGGAATCGTAACGCTATGAAACCCAGCTTTATACACAAATATACCTTTTATATAAATAAACTATAAACGATATATTGTAATTTTGAACTTAATTCTAGTTGACCTGTCTCTTATGCTCTCCTTCTGTATGCTTTGGTGTGGCTGGTTAAGCAAGTGAGTTCATGACGGACAGATCGTTAACGACTGGTAATACAGCAGGACATCCAAATGCTCACCTATCATTCATCGACCATATGGCTTTTCATCTGAAAGAGTATGTAGTAGCAACTTTACATGGCCGCTCAATCTAATGTTAACCTAGAAAAATGTGCGCTATTGAAGTGTCCGTGCGAGTGTGGAAGCCGAATAGTAGCGCGGTGCTGCATGACAGAGGCGCCGGTGCGGTCACTTGCTCTTAAAATACCGTCATTTTTGGTCATACAGATAAGAGTGATAGGCATCTTTTGAATCTGTGAAGTTTTAGTTTATTTGTGTGCACTCAGAAAAACAAGGAAACGTTGCGCTTTTGTAAACTAATTAAAGCAAAAAGGACGAGCTTTCTGCCGCCTGTCTCTGTGAACTTGAGTGCGTCACTTCGAAACTCCGTGTATACTTGCTTTAGAGACAAGAAAAATATATCTATAGAGTGAAATGTCTACTTTCAAATGGACCAATTCAAATAGGAAACGTGTGTTTGCATGAATGATTTACATGAAATTTAATGTGTGTGCAATGCACACTGTGCATTTGTTTAAGATGGCTTTCAGTTCAAAAAAAAAAAAAAAAAAAAAAAAAACTAAATTTTGCATTTTTATTCAACTAATGTAAAAAAAAAAAAGATACGGGCATAACTGTGATCTGTACTGTATTCTTTACTGTAACTGGCAGATTCCAGCCAAAAAAACATAATACGGGAGTGGGAGGGAATGGGAGTCATTCTTCTGGGATTGGGATGGGACGGGATTTTCTCCCAGTTTTTTCGTGGGATTGGGATGGGATGGGATTTTTTTTTGTGGGAGTGGGACGGGAGAGGTTTGAAAATCCACTCCCGTGTCACCCTCTACCTTGGAGGGTACCTGATGAAAAACAACCATGGTGTTACATAAATACTAAAATGTATAATAATAATAATTAGTAGTAGTATTATTAGTATTACTATTATTAATTATTATTACCATAGTTTTTGCTACAAATATTATGGTTGAAATAATGTTCCTGTAGTGTTAACCATGGTAAAAGGAAGCAAGCCAAAAGAGAGAGTGTTAACCATGGTAAATTTGTTGTTACTGCAGTTTTACTACAAATACTGTGGTTACTGTTGCAAACCGTGTTCTTTTGTGTGTGTGTGTGTGTGTGTGTGTGTGTGTGTGTGTGTGTGTGTAAAAAGCTGCCAGGCTGTTGTACCCCTAAAGGCCTAACTTTAGCACAAATTGTTTCTTACAGACAGCAATTACAGGATATAACAACCAATTTGAACTTTAACAACCAGTTTAAATAAATTTACTTACACAAACTAGCCTAATTAAAATAAACATTTCATGTACACTATACTGTTCAAAAGTTTGAGGTCAGCACGATTTTGTAATGTGTCTTTAACCATGCTAACAAAGGCTGCACTTATTTGAAAAAAAAAAAAAACAGTAGAAACAGCAAGATTGGGAAAATGAACAATTAAAATAACTATTTTCTATTTTAATATATTTTGAAAAATGTAATTTAAAAAGCATCTGTGATCAAAGCTGAATTTTTTTAACATCATTGCTCCAGTCTTGAGTGTCACATGATCCTACTCAAGAAACATTTATTTATTTATTTTTTTAAATAATGCTTTATTATTTCAATGCCATGATAACAAGAGGAAGAAACATTATTTCTGATAATTATCAATGTTGAATGAAGCGTCAGCAGTGAACGCTATCTGTGATCGATTGGTTCTGTCTTACAGCATTTGCGTGTGTTCCGATGAGCAGGAGAAATAGTTCTATCCTACACAGTAATTCGTTAATAGTCTCAGAGGCTTATTTTATGCACCAAACTTATTGTAAAATAAATAAAATTAATGGTTAAAAATGCACTTTAGAATCAATATTTTTATGTGAAGATCGATCCTTTCGATACAACGTCAGTATCGAAAGTATCAATATTTCAGGATCGCTCCGCCAATCCCTACTGTCCGTTAAGGCGAATTGCATGGTTTACCGAAAGCTGCTGCTCACGGTGAACATGTTAATGTATACTAATATAATATTACATACACCATCAGTGTCAGGCATTCACCACAGCCACCTTCACTACCTCTATGGTTTTACTACACTCCAGGTGGCAACCCTAACCTCTAACCAAACGTTAATTAGATTTACCTAAACAACCTTTTCTACTAATACACTAATACATGTACATATGTTTTTTTTTTCCAGATCCTGAATAGCTGGCAGGTGTTCTTCTATATACCATGTAAGTAATTTAAATTTATTATTTTGCAATTTCCAAATATAGTTTTGCTGAGGATATTAAAATCAGGTGATGTGAATCATGATGCATCATATCATTAGAAATGTAGTTGCTCTCTGAGTTGTCAAGTGGGCCAAGCAGCACTTTGCTGGTTGACTGCTCCATAAAAAAGGAAAATATTAGAGATGCACCGAGATATATATATATATATATATATATATATATATATATATATATATATATATATATATATATATATCGGCCGATAGTTTATAAACTAGAGATGTGAAATTTCGTATTTTGTATAAACTTTCGACCAAAATTATCACGGTTATCAGTATTAACACGGTATTGTTAAAATGTGCTGGAAAAGTTCAAAAAGTACTGACACATTTTTTGTTTTTTTTTTTAACCAAATTTTATATTTAAAAACAAAAAAAAACAGCAAACAAAATGACTTTTTGTTTGCATAAACACTAAAACAATAACACTACCAATGATGTCCGGATTTTAAATGACAACATGACTGACAACAGTTTATCTAAAAAATGTTTTAGAAATGTTCAGATACAGTTTTGAAAAGGTTTCATAAAATGGTAAACCTCACATTTCAGCCTTTAAATAAAAAAAAAAGGGTTAAGTCAATATTAATAAATGATTATATGTATTTTATATGCTCCATAAATAATTTTTCAAATTGTTTAAATGTGCAGAATCCACATAAGCTTGTTTTTCATCAACCAGTAAAAATTTACAGCAGGACACGCAAATTCGGTCCATTTATCCAGACAAAAACTGCATACAGACTGAATGTAAATGCAACGCTTTTGTAAATGCAATCCAAACGCTTATGGAACAGCAAAGTTACAGAACTTTTATTGAACTATTGCCCAAAAGCAACAAGAACTAATAAAATATTAACAGGTAAAAGCGTAGGTAGAGTTTCTATTTAGGCAATAACTTGTGTTTGCAGCGTTTAGCAATGTTGACTTCTGGAGCGCAATGGCCAGTCAGGAGTGCAGTGCTGAAATTTGCGTGCTCTTCTCATTATAACACGAATTGTAGACATTATGAAGGATTCATTTTGCATCTATTTACAGGGTGTCCGCGGGGTTGTAAAAGGTAGTAAAAGGTAGTAAATGAAATTAGCCAAAATTAAGGGCATTAAAAAGTATTAAAAAGTAATAAACGTCATCTGACGAGGTATTAAATTTTCGAGCCCATTTTTTTTTATATATATAAATTTTCAATTTGTGTTAAGTGCAGGCCTTTCTTCTAAAATTTGCGTGGATTTATTTATATGTTGAGAGTAGGACCTGAGCGATATCATGTGAGGTGGTGTTCGTTCGCGCGCGAGCTGAAACAAACCGGGTACCCGGCTGGCTTGCTGCCAAACATGTAGGCGAGCTCGCTTCCGTTCAGTAATTAAATTAAAACATGGGGAAATGCAAGTTTTCGGACCTCTGGCTGGAGGACTCAAGATTTAAAGACTGGCTTAGGCCAGTAGTTGGTAACAGCCGCGAGGCTTATTGCCACGTCTGCAAGAAGACGATTAATATAACCTGGGTGGGGGTGAATGGCGTCAAATCGCATATAGAATCAAATAGCCACCAAGCTAGGATGCGCGGACTTAGTGAGCAGCTTCCCATATCAATGTTCTGCGCTACGGCTGCATCAACGACCTCAACCTCCACTGCTTTGCCCTCAACATCGACTGCTCTCCCGATGCAAACCACTGCCAGCAGTAGTCCTAGCAGCATCGTCAACAGGTGCGTGACAGACGTCAGACAGCAGACGCTATGCCCCATCACCACCGCTACATTGCGAGCTGAGGTGCTGTGTTGTTTAGACCTAGCAACAAAACACCACTCTTTCAGTTCGAACGATGGCATTGGAGAGCTGTTTCGAAATATGTTTCCGGACTCCGACATAGCGAAATCCTTCGCTTTAGGCAAGTGGACAAAATGATAGAAGAAAAGGCCACACAGTTGAGGCACTTGTGATCCTGTTGACTAACTGTAATTTTACCAAGCAACTTTGCCTTTTGTTAGTTCCCTTGGTTGTGTAAGTTGCATAAGTTAGTTTGATCGTTATTTGTCAATTGTTATATCCAGCATTTCAAAGGGGGATTTACGTTGTAGCCTAAAGTGGAGGTTGTATAGGGAAGTGTGATTGCAGAGAACCCATTGGTGTATGGCACATAGTTAACGAGATATTCTGCACTTTATTAATAAGGCACTTTATTCTACTAAGGGCCAAATGAGTAGACATTCCAATGACTGGTCAACATAGGCCCAATGTTACAGGCAGTGAAATCTGTCACATACTTATATAATTACAGTGTAAAGTTGCACTCTATTATGGTTGCTTCATCTTTTTGTTTTTCAAGGCCCAAATTGAACCACTTGGAAATTTGGTTCAAATTTTGATGCGTAGCTGTTCATTCAAATGTCCAACATTGTTATGCAATTGTTACTTTTTGACATTCAGGGCTCGAAATTGCGACCGTTTTGGTCGCATATGCTCCCAAAATTTAATCTGCGCGACCTCAAAATATATTTGGAGAAATCGTTGTGGTGCGACTTGTTTTTATTTCTTTACAAAACTTTCGCTAGCCTAACTACTGCCCAGACTGCTGTGAGCTGATACAGTGAAAGTTTCGCTGTTCTCTCCAACATTACATAACTAACTAAACTTGATCTTTACATTCTTAACTTTAATGCAGATTTTAGATATTAGCTGTCAATCACTCCGTCACTGACACTGCGCTCCGCTGAAACTCGAACCGGCCGTTTTTTTCTCTCTTAACCAGCCTCTGTTCCAGATTTGCACAAACTGCATTGCAATTATGGGTGTGTGATATGACGATTTTTGATTGTGGACAATTAAAATGTCTCCACAATCTGCTTTTGAAGAAATATACTGTATTTCGTGCTACAGCGCACATTCTGTTAGACGCAATTCTGGCGCCTCCGTCTCAATATACTGTACAACGCGGCATACTTTCAGATCAAATGATAACTCAGCTTCAGGGTTCCACTCACGCAGGGGCGTAATTTCCACTGGGGACACACTTTTCAAAATCCCGTTTGTGTCCCACCACTTTCAAATTGCTTTGTTAAATGAATGTCTTGTATTGTAGAATGCACGCTCAGCACCGCCGAGAGTTTAGCGCCATCGTTAAAACGAAACCGAAAGTAAAACGCGCGCGCGCATTCAAAAGCAATTTTAATACCCCACGTTTAGAGAGCGACTCCCCAACGTGCGCAAATTAGGCTACATAACGTATCTAGGCTGTAGGCTATAATAGGTTGTGTAGTTGTCTATAGCTCTGTATTATGCTTGAAAAATTCGGTCTCTATTTGCACTTTGAATATTGAGAGACTAGCCTACTTTGATTATGGCTGTTCATCTTGTTCATGTACTCAAATTTTCATTCATTCTTGTCCCTTGCTTAAGGCGTAAAATAAATATTTTTTTTTTTAAAAAGGCAATCAGAATCGGCCATGAAGAATCAAGATCGCTGCATTACTAAAAAGAAATGCCTGGTGGAGTGCTGGCTGTTCTGCTCAATTGGCAGTTGTGGTGCTCCTTAATGTTCATTTGGTGCTCCTAAATTTTTTTTAGTGCTCCTAACTTTTGAAGTTGGAAGCACCAGTGCTACCAAGTAAAAAAGTTAATTTCGAGCCCTGACATTGATTAAAAACTATGGACAAAGGCCCATTGTGACATTTTGATTAATCCCTCTGCTTTACTTAAATGTATCAGCTTAATTTATTTTAATAACACCTGTGCTTACGTCACGGCCACCCTTTTTTTTTTAGATTGCTCACACATCAGACTTACTGACTAATGATCTATGAAGAAGATGTCTCCTTCCTCTTCTGTCTTTATTTCTATTCTTATATCTGTGGGCAGTGTTCATTTACGCCACTGCAGTTGCAGCTCTAAGTCGCGCTGGTATTAAATTTTTTTTTTAAGGTATTAAAAAAGGTAGTAAAAGGTATTAAATTCAACTTAAGAAGTTCTGTATATACCCTGATTTAGCTCTTTGCTGGCATTCTGCGATGCCAAACCATGCACGCAGCAGCTGCTTGCTTTAGTTAAAAATAAGTAATCAGAATGGTAACATGATTACTTTTAAAAGGAGTAATAAGTAATCAGTAATTTAACACTAGAACTACCAAGCGGTCATTTTGACAAATTTTGCAATGTAAAAGAGTTCTTAGTATTCCTAACTTGAATTGCCAAAGCGGTCAAACTGATCGTTTGCATTACAGACGTCATATAACCAGGGCCAGCACCAGGGCACCTCAGTCGGGGGGCATTTAAATTGCTAGTGGGGAGCACAAAACCGTTTGGGGGGGTGGGGGTTATGCAATCTGTGATTGTGTACAGTTGCTGACGCTCGGGACGAAAGCGTGCAATGGCTTTCGTTTGCGCGCTATGTTTTAACTTTCACTTTCGAGCACGTTAAGCAAGGAGGGGAGAGGATGGAAAGTGGGGCCACAGTGGCTGTTATCAATAATAACCTATTTCAGTGTTCTGGCAAAATAGAATTGTTTCAGATTTGTGTGATCCAACCATTTCCAATAACTCCAGAGCGTTGTAAAGTACAAAAGTCAAAATGTACTAAAAAAAAAACATACATGTAATAATTTCTACAATTCACAACATGTTTTATCTACCGAATTATTCGGCTGTAGTTCATATTTGTTGGCATTTAGACTTTCAAATACAACATTTTCACTGCGGTGAAAAATCTTCACTCTCCTGCTTGCCGGACACAAGCGAGGCACACACCTTTGGGAGCGGTCTAGTAGCTTGTACACAATTACAGGCTAAAAAAGATTGCATTTTTTTAGGGAAAATATGATGACAGATATTCAGAGCTTTATTTTATGCCATTTTATTTATGTCACTAAAAGCTTCAAATGCAAATATTACATGGCATTCAGTTCAGGATAGTATCAACGGTCAGAATGACTGCTATGGCTATTCTAGTAGTTATAGAATTCCAGTAATTCTTGTGTTAATTACATTTTCAGAATAACTTGCCCAAGTCCTGTCCTATCTTTTTGAATGGGGCAATTCTGAAATCTCAAAAGCTGCTTGCTGAGGTCACAATTAAATTACATATTTCAAATCAGCAACAAAATCTGACACGAAAAGTATAAAAGGCAGAACCACCAAACTACCAGTATCATTAGTGGTATCAGCAGATATCACTCTGAATAGTAATATAATAATGGAAATTTACTATCGGTGCATCTCTAGAAAATGATCATTACAATAATTTAAATGGTTACTTTGGTTATGGCCCATGTTTGTACAATGCCTCACTGATGATGCACCTTCGCTCATCTTTGGAATTGTTTAATTTTGCCCCATAGACAGCTATTTGATCTTTATGTTGGCTTAAGCTTTTTAACAGAAAATGTTGTCTTCACAACTGATTAGTTTATTAAGCGATAAATCCCAGAGCACTGACCTAGGTATAAAAAACATTGTAGTTATATGTTCCAGTAGTTTTACTATATAAATTCCCTTGTACAATACAAGTGTTGTGTTTTTATGTAGTTTAATTTTAAACTTTCTTGCATTATGCATATTTTGATCTCAAAACAAAATATAATTGGCTTAAGATGATTCAACTTCAGTGTTCCAATAGTTTTGGACAATCTATATCTGCCCCTGGTCTCCTCTGTGTATTGTAGTGAAATGGATGGCAGTTCACGGACGAGGAGGAGGAGAATCAAAGTCAGAGTGCAGCAGCATTTATTGAGTCTCACAATGGAGGCTTTAGAGCAGGCAGATCAGGCTGTGGACCGGGAAGTGCAAAATATCAAGGAAGATGTGAAGGACAATGCTGAGGAAGCTGTAAATCAGGATTTTGATGTTGAGACTGAAGTTGATGACTTGTATATGAATAGTGATCCTGATGAACTTTTGGACTGACTTTTGCTCTGATAATCCTGAAGAGGAACCCCATAATGATGCTAAAAGGAAACTGGCTGAATGGGCAGCTAACCGAAATGTCTCATTCTGCACTTTCAGAATTATTGGGTATACTTCTGGAGCTAGGACTGGATTTACCAAAGGATCCCAGAACTCTCTTGAAAGTGTTGAAAGAATGTGATGTGAAAGAGATGGGTCAGGGTAGCTACTACCATTTTGGCCTTACAAGTGCAATCATTTCAGAGTTGAAAATTACAAGTGAGAGTGAACTGACAACAGATACACTGACTGTTCATGTGAATGTTGACGGATTACCTCTTTCTAGGAGCTCTAATATGCAGTTGTGGCCTGTATTAGGTCAAATAGTTGAATTACCTAAATCAAATGTGTTTGTAATAGGTGTCTATGCAGGTCCCTGTAAACCTGAATCAGTAAATGAGTACATGCATGATTTTACAGAAGACTTAAAAGTTGTCACAGCAGTTGGTGTAACTTTTAATGGTAAACACTACAATGTACCACTGCCAGATGCTTTTATCTGCGACACTCCTGCAAGGGCGTTTTTAAAATGTATCAAAGGTCATGGTGGCTACAGTTCTTGTGAGCGTTGCACACAGCATGGCATTTATCTTGATGGCAAAGTTGTGTTTCCTGACATGGATTCCAGCCCAAGGACAGATATTCAGTTTGATCAAATGTCTGATGAAGACCACCATCACTCTAAATCACCTCTCCAGGGCCTAGGCATTGGCATGGTTTCTAGTTTTCCTTTGGACTATATGCATTTAGTTTACTTGGGCATTGTCCGTAAATTAATTGGTCTGTGGTTTAAGGGACCATTGCATTGTCGGGTTTCATCTTCTGCTCTATCCGCTATCTCTGATCACTTGAAAGTGTGTAGGCAATGCTTACCTAGGAACTTCTCCAGAAAGCCACGTTCACTGACTGAGTACAGCCAATGGAAGGCTACAGAATTCAGGCAGTTTTTATTATACACGGGGCCTGTTGTGCTTTTTCAAAGACTGCCCCGTCAACAGTACAAAAACGTTCTTGTTTTGTCATCTGCTATGAGAATACTTTTGTCTCCTATGTGTAGACAATATTATGGGTATGCCCAAAAATTAAGATGTTTTGTTACCAACTTTGTGAAGATGTATGGGATAAAATTTCTGACAAACAATACACACAGTCTTGTACATTTAACGGATGATGCTAAAAAGTATGGCCTTCTGGACTCAGTTTCATGTTTTCCATTCGAGAATTTTTTGGGAAAGATGAAAAAAATGGTGAGAAGGCCACAGAATCCTGTGCAACAAATTGTCAGGCGTATTTATGAAAGACAGCTATTTGCTCACATGCCCGAAGAAATGCCAGATGCTAAACTCACACAGCGTCATGAATCTGGACCAGTGCTGGCGGAATTGTCCATTTGCCATCAATACAAGATGTACAAAGACAAAGACACGATAATCTCAAACTCAGCTGGTACCAACTGTTTTGAACTTGAGGGAAGAGTTGGGATTGTACGGAACATTGTGCATTCAACTGGAGGAACACATGTGTATGAACGTTTTGAGACAGGGACATCTTTTTTCAGCTACCCTATTGATTCCACATCTCTGGGAGTCCTTTTGCTTTCCAAATTGTCCGGTCAGCTTTGCAGTGCTCCAGTACAAGACTTCACTAAACCAGTGGTTTTATTGCCTCTTGAGAGAATGTTTGTGGCTTTGCCACAGCTACACACCACATAACTTATTGAACTTTGCAGGTCTCTTCGTTTAGTGTTGTGGAATTTGTGGACAAAGTCGATACAGATGGCTGTAAGAAGATGGATATAATTCCAGTAGAATGGTTTAAGGGCACAGACAGAAAGTTATGTTGGTGGACACCAGTCTCACTGGCCAACGTAACCAAGGCAGTGAAAGAGCACACATCACCAGCAAGCAACTGGATGGTATGCAATGTGCGTGTAATGGGAAATGCAGGTAACTGATTTTCCTCCTTTAATAAATAGAATAAATACTGCTATACTTACTTAAATTAGAACTTGAACTCTTTATTTTTGTCTTAATTTCTTTACATCTTGATAAGAAACTACATAAAGGGCTGGTAAAACTATAGTTTTTCAGTCTTACCAAGCAGGATCACACCAGACATGACACAGTTGAATCAAATCAGATGTGCTCTTGCTACGTAGGAAAGAAAACCTGCAATCACAATAGTACTTTACAGATAAGATATGACATCTGATTTATAGGCACATGCATATATTCTGCCACCAATATATATTTTGTGGTAAAAATTATTTTGCAGATTTCAAAATTAGCCTTTCTTTGTATCATTGTGTTTTACAGCCACTTATTCTGAAGCCAGGGCTAAACTCCACCAAGCTGAATATTCATCAGACTTGACAGATACAGAAAATATCTCAAGAAAAAGAAGGTAGGTGTTTGTAAAGCAATGCAGGTCAAATTCCATGCCTACTAGAAATAATAAGAAATAGGGCTGGGTGATAGAGCTAAACAATTTATGATAAATACCTATGTTTCATTACTGTATAAATCAGTGCATTTAAAAAGAATCTGTTAAATGAAGATTCAATGTCAAATACATTTTTTTTAAACAGTCACAGTCACCACGTGGTGGTGAAACAATGTAATCAATAAATGTGTTATTTTAAGCACCAAATTTCTTTTAAAATCTGATTTGCTTTTAGTTTGTTGATTTTAAACCAAGAAACTGCCACACTGACAAGCTGACATGTCCTTTTTATTCACAATCTCCTCATTGCCGGCAGGTACTGTACTTAGTTTCATGTGTTTGTGTGATTTCACATTACGATTGTGCGACCCAACTACACAGCAACAACTTTTTTGCTTTTCACTCGTAATACTCGCCTTTTTCAAGGCATTTGATAGACTGTTTGTGATCCAGGGATGGCGCATGATTGAGGGTTGTATATACAACCAAACTTCCTGTCTGTTTACATTTTAGTGCATATAAGTGAAACTGTATTGAGTTAAATTGAACATTTTTTCTATTATTATTGATGAAGGTGGATCGTCAATAAATATGAATACCGTTTTATCACCCAGGCCTAATATAAAAACAGTAGAAAAGGTGTGCTTTATATGTTTGTGTTAACTTCTGTAGGCCAAGTGCAAAACTTCTCCAGAGTCAACGGAGCACCCAGGTGGAATCAAGTGGGCATTCAGATTCTTCGGAGGAGCTTCCATCCACTCCACCAAACCAACTCCTTTGGCCAGCAAAGAAAGTGAGTGACCACTTTCAGAACCCCACATGTTGCCAGCTATACTCCCCTATGTACTACCAGTCATACTGCCCAACGAAGTGCCAGCCCCACAGCCCAACATGGTGCTAGCACCACAAACCGAGGAGTTACCAGCCCCAGAGCCCGAGGAGTTACCAGCCCCACAGCCACAATTACCAGCCCTACTTGTGAAGCCATGTTCACTAAGCTTCTGACAATTTTAGAAGAAGTGAGGGAGACACAAGAAGTTCATGGTAAGATGTTAAATGCCCGGCTGAAAAGGCAAGATGGATCAGTGGTAGAGGTTCCTGAAGGAGTGGTCTTACCTCTGAAAACTCAATCTGACCTTAAGGCTCTTGATCAGAAGATGGGGGATCGTAGTGTTATGTCTGCTGTTGTAAGTTTACTTTATTTTATTATTACTGTTATCTTTTAATTATTTATTTCTCCTCCTGGAACTTATTTAAGGTCAAAAAACTGATTTGTTTAGTCTTATTAGCTTATTGTTTTTGTAAGTCATGTAAACCTTTGGTTTCTGCTTTTGGCTCTCATCTTTAGGTTACCATGGTGGCAGATGTAGGTGGCACTAGTGTAGATGACGCAACAAGAAGAATGATGAAATACATCTTTTCAAATGAGCTTGCATTGGAGTACAATTTGTTTGGTCGTCATGGGAAAAAGAAGTTTAAAGATTTGCATCTTTTCAGCGTTGTGTATGGTAAGTGTGACTTAAGTTGTTAATACTATGATCTTAAAGGAGACCTCCACTTCCAATAAAACAATTTACAAATAATGTACTCACCCCCTTGTCATCCAAGATGTTCATGTCTTTCTGTCTTCAGTCATAAAGAAATTATGGTTTTTGATAAAACATTTCAGTATTTTTCTTCATATAATGGACTTTATTGTGCCCCCGATTTTGAACTTCCAAAATGCAGTTTAAATGCAGCTTCAAAAGGCTCTAAACGATCCCAGCCCAGCCAAACAAAAAGCTGGTGTAGCACAGGCTCTGGGATGCCCGTTCACGATGCTACGTACTATTGAATCACGTCGAAAGGTCATGCGGAACTACTGACCCAGTGTTTACAAAGCGAACGCGCAAAGACTAACAAAGTGCAAGCAAGTCAAATGCTGTTTACAAACAAAAAGCTACAACGATGTCGGATGATTTTAAAGTGGTAGAAGAAAATAAGATGGAGTTTTTCGTCATTCTCTACCTTTTTGAGCTGGATTACACAGACAATGAACTGAGACGGGATTCGTAGTAGTGATGGGAATTTCGGATCATTTTACTGACTCGGACCTGAGTTTTTGATCACATTACAAACAAGACAAAACTGTAATGCTATAAGAAACAGAAAAGATTAATTCATAGTTTACTTGGGTGTTCAGTCTGTAATTCACTCACCTCACCTCTTATCTGACAAATTTTCGGGTTCGAGTCGTTCGTTCATCACGTGACAGCCCCATAAGATGAACGAATGACTCAAAAAACCCGAAAATTTCAAAAACTCAAAACAGGTGAACTAATTCCAGTACAGAACCTTATAGGATGTTGCGCATCACTCCCCGAGACGACTCGTTCTTCCTTAGTTACATTAAAGATTCATTCAAAATGAAAGAATCGTTCAATAACGTGCATCTCAGAGCCTGTGCTACGCGAGCTTTTGTGCTTAAAAAATATAAAAAAATGTATTTTTTGAAAAAAATGTCTGATCGTTTTGCTTGATAAGACCCTCCTTCCTTGGCTGAGATCGTTTAGAGCCTTTTGAAGCCGCATTTAAACTACATTTTGGAAGTTCAAAATCAGGGGCAAATTGAAATCCATAATATGAAGAAAAAAAACTCAAAAAAAAAAAAAAACCCATAATTTCTGTACGACTGAAGACAGAAAGACATGAACATCTTGGATGACAAGGGGGTGAGTAAATTATTTGTAAATTGTTGTTCTGGAAGTGGACTTCTCCTCTAAATTTGATGGACTTTTATCCAAAGCGTCTTTTATTCAAAGGTAATTAACTAAAAACAGGTAGAACCTTAACAAATAGAACCTTATTGTAAACTTTTACCAATTTGATTTTTACATCTGTAGACTAGGGCTGTGCGATATTGAGGAAAAATGCTTATTAAATGATATCTCATTAAATAATGCAATATTCGATATGTGGTATAATAATGCTTAAAGTGCCACATGCTCAGATGAGACAGTTTTACTTAGCTGTTACTGAGTAAGTTCTGTGCACTTCTGTAACTGACTCATGCCAGATTTGTATGTTTATTTCTATGTATGTACCAAGAGCTCCTGTAAAACCACAACAAATTCTTTGTGTGTTTGCGCACACTTGACGAATAGCGGATTCTGATTCTGATAGAACTAGCTTATATGTTTCACTTTTTGTTAGAAAGCACCCCTACAACAACTTCTGAAAGTAAACAGTAATGTTTTACTATAGAATTACATAAAAATGTCATTTTAACATCAGTTTAAGAACTGAATAATGAAAAGGAAAAATTAAACACTGCTTAGTCTTTACTCTATGAATTAAATATGCACTAATTCTTATTAAAGCTACAAAAATTACTCAGGCAAGAACAGTGAGTGATTTTTCTCTTTGTCTTTTGTTAATGGCCCCAAATATGGCAAGCTGTTGCGATATGCATATTGTGATATGTACATTTGTGATATATTTCGATAAATTAAAGAAAGGTAGAAAAGACATCGTTAAAATAGTCTGTGTGACTCCAGTGGTTCAATCTTAATTTTATGAGGTGACAAGAATACTTTTGTGCAACAAAAGAACAAAAATAACAACTTTATTCAACATTGTATTCTCTTTTCAGAGAGAATACGTTTCAGTCCTGACAGCTTTCCCAAGAGCACATTGTTGAATAAAGTCATTATTTTTATTATTATTATTTTTTTTTTTGTCACATGGAATATTTTAACAATGTCTTTTCTACCTTTCTGGGCTTGAGACCTTGCCCTCTTTCAAAATTAACCCTTAAAATGGCAAGACCAAAAAGTCAGAATTTTAGTTTATTGCTATTTTCCATCTTCTTAGGACACAAATAATAAAGTTTCATGATTTTTTTTTTTTTTTTTTTTTTTGACAGTATTATACAATTATTTGTTTGTATAATAATTGTATTATACAATTTTTGCCAAATCTTTAAAACATTTATTCTCTCATAACTTAATCTAAGCATTCTTTGTCAAATTCTGTTGAGAAATTTATGAATATTTATGAATATATTAGCCATATCGTTTACAGTTTTTCCTCAATCGATTTGAGACATTTCTCTAAACTCAGGTCACTGTTCTCAAAACAGTTAACACAGTGAGCTGAACACTTTGTAATTGTCCTAAGCAGATTGTACGTTTTCATTAATTTCATTTAAATTACAAATCATGCAAATAATTCTCTCAAAACAATGTGCACAAAACTCTAAAATGTTTTCTCAATAGTTAATGCAACCAACCAATACTTTAAAATATATGAAAAAAGGCTTAAATCAAATCACAAATGTTTATGTACCATCTGTCCAAACACAACAAACACAATTCTGTCATTTGTCATTCTATCAAATGAACGCTATTGTCCCTAAACTGATAACTATTAGGTTAATCAGACACTCAACACAGGAAATGCACTTTTCCTAATCGTTTAACACTTTTATCAAAATTGCTTTAGAGTAATAATAAAAGGAAAAGTACACAAAGAGCAAGAATGAATATACATTTATCTAAATTTAAGTTTGAGATCATTCAGGTGAACAAACAAGATTATTTTGAATGGAAGATGAGCATTATTGACATGGTGGTCCAGAACATCACCACCAGCCACAAAGGAAAAGGTCTGTGGAGATTATCAAGCATGGATTTAACCTTCACTCTTAAAAATAAAGGTGCTATAAAATGTTCTTTACAGTGATGCCATAGAACAGTGGTTTTCAAACCAGTCCTGGAAGCACCCCTGCCCTGCACATTTTGTATGTCTCCTTTATCAGACACACTCAATTCATGTTGTGCAGTTTCTACTAATGAGCTGATGAGTTGAATTAGGTGTGTTAGATGAGGGAGACATGCAAAATGTGCAAGGCAGGGGTGCTTCCAGGACCGGTTTGAAAACCACTGCCATAGAAGAACCATTTTTGGTTCCACAAAAAACCATTCAGTCAAAGTTTCTTTAAAGAACCATCTCTTTCTTACCTTTTTATAATCTGAAGAACCTTCTTTCACCGAAAGGTTCTTCAGATGTTTAAGGTCATTTATGGAACCATTTAAACAAAAAAGGTTGTTCTATGGCATCGTGAAGCACCTTTTTTTTTTTTTTTAAGAGTGTTTTTACGTTTTTTATACTCTGATGCAAGTGCAGCAAATATGTAGTGTAGATCAAATGCAATGTAATTCTCTTCCAGATGTAAATGAAAGGCAAGACCAATAACTCAGAATAATTCATGTATACAGCGACACGAGTGTATATACAGTGGTGGCCAAAATTAGGCTAATAGAACACTAGTGTGTATATATATATATATATATATCTATATATATCCGCCACTGTGCTGTAGTTATCGATCTGTAGTTATCAGAAACGTTTGCAGTTCTTGCTGCTAAAGATGGCACAAACAGATTTTAAGTTTAATGGGGCAATTAGTTTTTCCTCATGGGTGATAGCAGTTATTGGATAACAATTTTTATTGCATTTAGATTTGCACAATATATATAAAACAAAACTCCCTGTTGAAAATTTTCAATAAACATGTATTTTCATTAGCATATTTGTTTATCTACAGCTGAAAGTGTTTTATAATCAATAGAGAACACAGCTATAGATTTGATGTTACAAATGTATTTTTAATAAATGCATTACTAGAAAAAATCGTGCTTAAAAAATCAGTGCTTAATTCTGCAGTAAAACTGAACTGTTTGGTTAAGATAATTTTGTGTTTGGATGGCTGTGCTAATTGTTTTGAGAACAAGTACATTGCATTGGAGAAAAGTGTCAAATTGATTGAGAAAAACTGTAATATGCCAATTTCTATGACCTGCACATCCCCTATAACTGCACATCCCTGGTAAAGCCTAACATATGAAATAATAGTCTGAAACCGTTTTATTTAAAAGATGCAGCACATTAAAACTTGTGTGTGGAGGAGCTGCCTGAGCCCCACCTTAGACAGAGAGGATTGTTGAAAATCCATCAGCCAGAGTTCCTCCACATGATATTCTTGATTTCTTTAAACAATACACGGCAAATATATATATATTTCTTGAGACCTTGGTACAATTCCACACTGTTGATGACATGACCGTGGTGCAAAAGTTCAATGTCATTAACTTTTCATCAGTTTGTTAGATGGGCCAAATTTAGTGACTGCCAACTGAGTCATACAAAATGTGATTATATGCAGATACTGATCTGCAGCCAATTGGTCAGATCATCCCTATCTGTAATGTTAATTAACGCATATATTTTTATCTTAAAAAGTCATTTGTTTTTGCAGAGGCTCTTAAGAACAACCCCCTGACGTCAAAGGTAAACCAGCAAGAAGCTGAGAGGGCACTGTCCAAGTGGTTCACTGGAGCAAGAGACAGAGGAGGACAGAGGGCCTCAAGAATGCACCAAAAGATGGCTACAGTTTAAGGTTTACTGACAAGGTTATAAGGTGATCAGTTGCTGCTTCTAACTGTTATAGTTCTTTATTTTATTTTTTTTTTTGACTGTTGTATTCCTACATTTCTTTTTAAAGTGAGCTAAAGCTTCCCAAAACACTCAAGGCTGGTTCTAAAAGTTTTGTGCCATTGTAACATAAACATTACATATGATGTTGGTTAGTTAAAATTTAAATTTGAAAGGATTTTCGTCATGATATATAATGTTGGTTAGTTAAATAAAATTTAAATTTGAAAGGATTTCAGTCTCATTTTGCTCTCTGCTGCTTTCTGCCATGGTAATTGTTTTTGCTATTTTATTTGTGTGGTGTTGCTATACAGTTTTACCTGTTATGGAAGCTTTTGAAAGAAGCACATGACATGCAGTAAAAAAAAGAAAGAAAGAAAAAAATAGGCTAAATTGTGTGCTCGAATTATAAACCAAGCAAACGAGTTTGTAAATTGTGTGGATAATATAGAAAATCAAGTGAAACGAAATTGGTAAGCAAATTTGTATTTGTATTTTTATTACTGATGTAGCAGAAGCTGAAGCTTTAATTGTAGCTTGAATGTAAATGTGTCTAGGTCCAGTGTGAAATCCTAGGTCCAGTGTGCAATATTAATGGGGCTATAGACAAATCCAAATGTAACCAACTTAAAAGTAGAAGTAATATAATGTGTAAAAACAGGGACCAGAGGAGTCTAATGCATATTGCACAGTTGGAAATTCATGTTGGCAACTGGCATGTGTCCATTATGGAAAACATGAACAATCTCAGCTGTTACCCACATTTCAGTCCATGTAGTCACCATGTAGCACCCACATAGAGCTTAAAGGTGGGACCTGTATGGGTTTGCATATGTTATATAGTTGGGGCCTACCTAACACCCAGTGAAATCCTGCATCTAATCTACAATGGAAATTTACAAGGGGCCAACATGGAGACCAGGGACAATCCCACTTACAACCTTTTTTTTAAAGCCCATGTAGCCCACATAAAACTTAAAACTGGGTCAGAGATGGGTTCTGCACATGTTGCCTAGTTGGGGCCCACCTAGTAGCAAGTGCAATACTGCATGAATTCCATGTGGGCAGTTGGCATGGGGCCATTATGGAACCCGTGGACAATACCGTATAAAGCCCACATTTCAGCCCATTTCAAACCCACATGGGTCCCACATCCAGCTGGGTTAAAGCTGGGACCGAGATGGGTCTTGTGCGTGTTGCCCAACTGGGTCCCACCTAATGGCAAGAACAATCCTATATGGGGCCCATTTTTAAGACCAGTTCATACCCATATGGGCCCCATGTACAAATGTTGCTGGGTTATGGCACGTTCACACCTGCTGGTATATCGTTTGACAACAGTAAGGTTTATATTGAATTTAGTCTTTATCATCTTAGTCCATTTTGCCACATTAAGCGTTTGCTGGGCAAGTATAAAAGTGAAAGTTTGCAAATTCATGGCCATATGCTTGTCTTGAAGTAAATTAAATTAATGAACTATACAACAGATTTGATCGTTTAATGGCACTTAATGTATCTGAATACATTAAGCCATATCAAGTGTTTATGGTTTTCTATGGGAGGAAAAAGCTTAAGGAGAGACTTTGCGCATTGCGTTCATATTCTGCTGTTCTGTGGCCACGGATTTGCGGGTCTTGTTTTTATGTCCTACAGATGACTTGCAGGACCCTGTATGTTATGCTATTAAATTAGTTTTAATCGTTTAACGACCACAGCGTCTGGCAACGTGTTGGCAACACGCACCATTTGTGTGGATTGCAAGTGACGTCGCAGGTAGCTGAGAGTGTAATTGGCGATTGGGACTGGCATTGTAATTTATTTATTTATTTTTAATTTTTTAGTCTTCACCACCTGGCTACTGTTGTAAAATGTTGAGAAATTCAATTAAAAAAATAAATTAATAAATAAAGTAAAAATAAAATCGACTGCAAGTGACGTCACTTCTCGAAGTGCAGTTTTGCAGGCGTGCAGGCGTCTGAGAGTGCAGGTGCATGTCTGCAGCCAGACCCTCCTACAGATGACTTGCAGGACCCTGTATGTTATGCTATTAAATTAGTTTTAATCATTTAACCACTACAGCGTCTTGTCTCCATTGGCAACATGAATGATTTGTGTGGAACTGTGGATTGAAAGTGACTTTGCAGGTAGCTGAAAGTGCAAGTGACATTTGCGAGTGACATCATAATTTAGTTTATTTTTTCTTGTCTTCACCACCTGGCTACTGTTGTAAAATGTTGAGAGATTCAAATAAAAAATAATAAATAAATAGAATTAAATTAAAAAATAAAATAGACTGCAAGTGTCAATTCCGGAAGTGCATTTGTCTGAGAGAGCAAGTCTGAAAATGCATGTCTGCAGCCAGACCCTTCTGTGAAAACCACGATTGTAAATTTAACGTTGATTTTATACAAGAGTTCAAACTTTGTATCACAATATTGTCAATGTTGACTGTTTTTTCTCAAATTGGTTAACAAACATAGTTTAAACAAAGATCACATGCATCTCTGAGCAACACACAGCGGTAGTGAAGAGAGAAACAAACCTTTGCGAAGCTTCGAATCAACTGAACCAATTGCTTCGCAAAATGATTCACTGTTTCGAAGCATTTGAAACACAACACGCTTGTGACGCCCGCTGATCAAAAGTGTGTAAACGCAACAAAAACTCCGGTTGAAATATGCATAAAACTGGTTTTAAAACCCCAATGCATATGTTTTTTTGTTTGTTTGTTTGTTTTTTAATTAAAGTATAACACATAAAACGCAATAGAAGAAAAAATGAATTCATCTGAATTCATATGAACTTAATTTTATTTTTGACTTGTGATTTGTCTGTGACTGCTGTGGCAATTTTCTATTTCTACTGATGAAGCATTTAGACAGTTTAAGTTGTTTTTGTAAGGTAGAAGTCAAACTGTGAGTATCATGAGCAGGAATGGAAAAAAAAACACCTTCAACCACATGCTATTCATTGACACATACAGACACCTCATGAACAAACATCAACCACAAACGTCCATCAGTAGACACATTCTCATGCACAAACTCCAACCAACAGATAAAAACATGTCTGCAGAAAACAAAGCAGGGATCACTTTTATTACTTTTGCATCTACATTTGGTACTTGGAGAATTACACACACAGTTTTGAGACTTTAAATGGATAATTCACCCAAAAATGAATTTCTGCCATCACATCCTTACTGTAAAATCATTCCAAATCCATAAAACGTATTCATCCACAGAACACACATAAAGGTGTGTTTAATATTCTCTCATCATTTGTTGTACATTCACTCAAAGTCCACACATCCAACCTCTTCAAGTTTCAAAAAGTTCATGAAGACTTTGAGTTTTTATTTACATATAAATATTGATTGACACACAGTTCATCAAATATAAACCTGCATGCTTGATGTGCAAGAATGACAATCATTTCTGCATATCAAGCAAGTCTTTATTTACTTTTTGAAGCTTCAAAATGGATGGACACAAAAAAGGTCAATAGAACATTAAAAGTAACCTCATTTGTTTTATGAATATGAATGAAAATGTTGCATGTGGTTAATTTGACTGAATTTTAATGTGACTAAATATATGTCTGTCTGATCTACAACAAACTTTATCGAACATCAGCACTGTAACTTAATAGTTCAGCTGAGTAAACATTCCAACATACCTGGACATGACCAACAAAGTTCACAAGTGTCCAGATGTGTGGTCTGGTTGCTGATGGGATTGTTGATCACACAGCTGTAGGTGTTTTTATCCTGATATTTCACCTCCAGAGGTAGAGAGAGACTGATGCTGAGATCAGACACACTGATGCTGGACAATAAACTGTTTCCTTTGTACCAGGAGAGAGTCATATCACTCACATTCACCACTGAACACAACAATGAACAATTTGATGATGATGAAGAAAGATTTTGTGAAGAATCTCTAGTAATGTTGGGCATGGGCAGATGAGCTAGAAAACATGAATGAGCAGAAATATAAAAAGTTAAGCTCAGTCATCAGCATTTGTGGCATAATGGTGATGATCACAAACAAAAAATTATGAAGGATCTCGTTTTCTTTTAAAACAGAAGAAAAAGAGGTTATGGTAAGGGAAGTCAATGAGGCCAATCTGTAAACGTTAAAATGTTAAACTCTGTGCAAAGTTATGTCTAAGTTTACAACTTAGTCGTTTGACAAGACAACAAGCGACTGGGAAAATTATAACTAAAACAGCTTTTCTGCTTAAATAATAGACTAGTTTTAACAGAACAAATAACGTTTGCGTTGAATTATATGCTTTACATTTCCGATTTTAAATCTTTAAAAAAAAATCATCAAAAGTCGCAACCTTGACATTTTTTCTTTCTTTTCTTAATGAATCAAAATTATTTTTTTATCTCCATAATTATTTGAACCCAGAATATTAATTTAATAAAACAAGACTATGTGAACGCTTAACAAATTATGTCTCCACTCACCATAGACAGAAACTGAATAATTGCTTTTTTTTAAACTGAATGTATTTGATGGTGTCATTCCACTAATCTGTACTTCATAGTGTCCCGCGTGTTTAGTTGTGATGTTTGTGATGGTCAGAGATCCAGTCTGTTTGTCCAGCTTTAGTCTGTCTCTGAATCTCCTATCAGGAACATCAAATGTGGAGAAGATTCTATAGACTCTGCTGATTTCAGCAATGCGAGCCTTTCCAGTGCCAAAATTCCACGTTATTTTGTCATGTGTTTCAGTAACATCAGTATGTAGAGTGACAGAATCTCCCTCCATCACTGACACTGACTCACCAAACACACCTGATCAACAAACATATTTTAAAAGTTGATCTTACAATGATATCTGTGAATTTGCTAAAGCAACAGCAGCAATAAACAAAGCCATAAAAACACATTTGCAACTTACCAATCAGACAACACAAACAGAACAAAACAAGTGTGTGAAACATCTTCAGTTGTTCAGCGAGCACCTGCTGAATCCTCCTTTGACAGTGTTTGACCACCTACTAGTTATGCGCATGTTCATGATTGTGTGGTTGCATGTGTGTGTGTGTGTGTGTGTGTGTGTCAAAAAAAAAAAAAAAAAAAAAACTATCAAATTTTATTTTATTTTTTATTTTATTTTAATTTTTTTTTTAATTTGTATTTTATTTATCATTATTATTATTATTACATTTTACAAATTTGTATTTATTTATCTATTTTAACTTTCATGGTTTCTGAAAAGTACTTTTTTGAAAAAGTAGGAAAGTTGAAAATTGGATTAGTCATCCTAAATGTAATGCTAAATCATATGCTATACAGATTTCAAATAGTTTTACAATCATTACAATAATTTTTGCAAATGGTAAAAAAAAAAAAAAAAATTCACCATCTCTCATTGGCACTCATCTGAAGTGTGACATAAGTGTGAGCAGCTCAACATATGAGTCAAACTGAAACCTGCTGTGGTCTGATTTCTTTCAAAAATATTGTTTGATCTGTTAGACAGGCTTCTGCAAGAGAACGTCCATTTGCTTGATGTGTGTTCAGTTTGTAGGTGAAGGGCTTCTTCCTGTCCTGCTTAACCCTGTCACTGGTGAGTTTCAAATATTCTATGGCTGCGTCCGAAAGCCTAGTCAGCTGACTTGCTGCCTCGCTGTCTTATGAGGCAGTGACTTCAAAGGCTGCGAAGTCAACTCTCAAACAGTTTCGGACAGACTTCAGAGGCAGCAGAACATGACGCCGTTGCTAGGTTACCTGACGGTTAAGTTGTAGATTTTGTAGAAAAACGATCAGTGATATATAAATGCTTTAATAATACATAAAGATCTCAATGTCATTACCCACCGAAGGTCTGTGCGTTGGAGAAGATGACTGGCAGTTACTTTTTGCTTAAAAAAATAAAAGCACTGATGCAAATAATATTGCAGAACAGGTCATTGTTATTAGTGGCTGTTTCGTTATTATTGGTAGTATATTGTAAATATTATTCTTATTCACTACTCATTTGAACCCTTTTAACATTTTATTAAACACTATTATTACAAACAATATTATTTATTATGCTTTTTACACTATAACGATTCATTAAGTATATCATGGTCAAGATCTCATCTCTTATATAAAGTAACAAGTCTAATTTCACCAGAATATCTTTATTTATATAGCCTATATGACGCACACGCACAGGATTGTGGGAAATCGAAGGCAGCGAAGGATACATCTATGCTGCCTTCAAAATTCCATCAGAAGAAGGTACCTCCGGAGACAGGAAGTAAAGCAGAATTAGAATTCAGACATGCCTTGATGCCTTCCTGTCCTTGGAATGCTGCCTCCGAAGGCAGCATTTTAGAGCTTTCGGACGCAGCCCATCTGATCCCCCAGATTTTTTTTTACCATTATTTTAGAACGTTCCCTTTATTGTTTCCATGGCGATGTGTCCTAATTGTCACACACCGTGACACACCGCAGCCACTAATAGCAGTGTATGACAGACGTATCGCTTTCGTTTTTCCTTTTTTTATTAAAAATATTCACACACTTGCTTACCATGTCTTCAACCATCTGATATTCCAATTCACGAATATGTCTAAATGAGTGTATTTTGCCATTTTAAAACCTTTCTAAATGATCTGGATCATGATCTATAACGTGAGATCAATCGGCAACCTCCGGTCTCCCTCTTGAAACCAACACGGAAGTGTCTAAAACTGCAATTCATCGACTGCCCGCTAGACACTGGCTGCAAAAGGGAGTCAATCCCATAAACTCCCCATGTTAAAATGCCTAACTTTACAGCAGAAAAAAAAAAAAATGTTTACAGCCTGGTACAAAAAGAGGTTTTGGTCTATATAGCTAATTTCGCCCTTCAAGTCTACTGTGAGGGGAGTGAATTGTTATTTAACTCATCCGTTTAAATGATATTAAGCCTTAAAGTTCTGCATAATTTAGGGCGTGGCCACTTGAGTGACAGGTGGATTGCCGCTGCTGTCACCACCGCGCGGGCGTGGTTTCAGCAACCAGCTCCACCCACGTCTGGCCTCTTTGCCCATTTTGGATTATCCAGGAGTGACGTGCAGTGACGCGATTCCAAGAAGGTGACGACCGGCTCCCGCCCACTAAGAGCTTCAAAAATGGTGACGTCATGGACACTACGTTTATAATTTTTACAGTCTGTGTGTGATGGGCGCCGCCATTGTTTGCGCTGCTGTTCAGAGAGTCCAGTCAGCCGGATTTACAGCAGGCAAATTCACCAGTTTCTCCCGAAATACATGCTAGTAAGTGGCTGGTAAACTGGGAAAGGAATGGCGTGAATTATATTGTTACTTACATGTGTATCTGATGTGTATTTATCTGATATGATTCCAACACGTCGGCAAAGTATGCTTGAATGGATTGTTATTGCTGCTTCCATAGACATCTGTGTGTATTTTACAAACTCTAAATGTATTGTTTTATTAGTACTTATGTGTATTTAAATGTCTGAAACTTAAAATAAATGTTATGTGGTTGAAAACACTGGATAACTGTGATTATATGACAAGCGCAGCGCCAGCCAATGCACGAAAATGCAGTTCTCCTAAAAACTGTCAAACAAGAAATTAATTAAAATCAAAAATGTAATGGTTGGTTACAATGCTGTAACAGATGTGATGAATTACACAGAAAGAGAGAAGTAAAATGTTTCTAAAAAAGTTTGGCTAAAGAGGGAAAGGTGTAATCGTAAGAAGTTTTGTTTCAATACATGAAAATAGTATCTATTCAAGACTGTAGAATTTAGTAGGGATGCTAGAAACATGACCCTACAAATACCCAGTGACTACTAAATTGTCCCGCTAATCGTGATTTTATAAAGCGCTAATCGCGAATCATTTGATTCAGATCGGAACTTCAGAGTGCAGAACGCAAATATTTTGATTTAGATCAGAGCTTCGGAGCGCGGTTCACATCATTTGATTTAGTTCAGGATTTCAGAGCGTGGATTGTGAATAGTTTGATTCAGACGGTGGGTTCAGATTTAGACGTTTGATTCAGACGATTCCCAAATTGTTTGAATAAGTTTGGAATGTCAGAGCTCGTATCACGATTCATTTGATTTAGTTCAGGTATTCGCATATTATTTAATTCAGACCGGAACTTCATTTGATTCACATCAAGAATTTTTTTTAGTTAGTGTAGCAAAACCATATTTATTTATTTATTTAAAACATGATTCATTTTCTTAAAGGATGTGTTGCCAGGTTAACAAATCAATCAATCAATCAATCAATCAATCAATCTTAAGTTTACCTTGAGAGGATACATGGGATGAATAGTTTTTTTTTTTTTTTTTCGGTCGTTTGACCTCTTCATATGTAAGGAGAGAACAAACAATGTCTCTTTGTTTATTTTATTTTATTCAAATTTTATTTTATTTTAGTATTTTTATTATTATTATTTGTGTTTGTTAAACTAAACAGATGGGTAAGTAACCCGGCTACCTTAAAATGTTAAGTTGAATCAACTTGAATATCTAAGTTGTCACTTAGTATAATTTAAGATTTCAAGTTGAATAAACTTTTTTTGAGTTGACTGAACTTAAAATTTTAAGGCAGCCAGGTAACAAATTATTTTAAGTTAACTTAACAAATAGTTTTTTTTACAGTGTAGAGGTAATAGGGTAAAATCCGATTTCCTGTTTTTCTTTGTTTTGGAATTTTGTATTTATTTATTTATTTCAGAAAGAGCTTTATTGCCAAGTGTGCATATACACACAAGGAATTTGTCTTGGTGACAGAAGCTTCCAGTGCACAGACAGGATCACAAGTGACAAGACACAGATAGACCGGGCACGCAGATTCTGCAGAGTGATGCTGCGGGAAAACACGGAGCGGATTGCGGAATCAGTGGATCTTTAGCGGATCGGTAACAAAACGTTTTGAGCTGGGGTGGGTTGGTGAGAGGGACACTTCAGCCAATTATTTAAATGTTTTTATAACTTACCAATCAGATTCCACCAGCATAAAAATACCAGTGTCTGACCTAATAGACCACCCTCAAAAGTGTTTGACTCTCCTAGTTCACACAATGTATTTGCATATGATACAATATATAGTTATAAATGACTGTTATGTAGAATTTAGCTGTTCTTAATGGGTGAAAAATCTGATACATTTATCGTTTAACATACTTTCAGGTAGTACACTTCATGTTTACTTCAACACTTGGGCCAAATACAGGAAATACGTCATACAAGTAGTCAAGGGGTCAAGAGCAAAAACTGCAAGTGTGGGTATTTGGAAAGGGCAAAAGTTTAAGAAACAACATGTTATATATGTTACATATGCTGTGCAAATTTTAACAGCAGGAATGTTTGATAAAAGGGTAAAACTAACACAGACCTACCACTGCAAATGTCTCCCTCCGCAGCTTTCTGTCTTCTCTGTTTCTAAATGAATACCTCTCCACAAACAAGACTGGGCTGACTGCTTCCTTTAGGTCTTTTCAGCTAAAAAAAAATAAAAAGGAAAAGAAAATAGAATTATACAGAGAATGTTAATAATGATCTGTGAGCAAAATATTTAAGTTATAAACTGATATGAATAAACTGCAATAAATCCTGATTGATCTTTATGAAAGTGGCCCTTGGATATGGCCTCATTAATATAGTCATAAGAGTCGTTTTTATTGCCTCAGCCGGAGGCATTTTGCGCATAGCCTTCTGTTGCGCTTCAATTGCATGGCTAACAATGGAGGCCATGTCGTCCTCGAACGTTTTGAAGCGTTTTGAGGAGACATCCACTTTTTGCCAGTTCCCATTCTTAAAGTATAACTGATATGTTGACAGAAAAAGAAACAATCTTTCCTCAATATGAAGGAAATGTCAGAAAATAGATGGTTTTTGTCGGAGCCTAGTGCTGAGCTGTCATCTTGCAGCGCACGCCACCATAAGTCCGAACATATGATACATTTATAAGAAATATTAAAGTTACATTTTTGACGGCTCAATACCTGCTGTCAGGATGCACCATGCTTAACAGTAGGCCAAGCTGATTATTAAGGTGGGGATAAAGGACAACAGTTCATCAGGAAGCCAGTTTATTTCCTGACCTGAAGGACGCTCCTTTTTACAAGGATGTTTGATCGCTTGATCAAAAGAGAAGAGTATTCCTGTACAACCGGAGGCTGTAGTTTCAGGACCGCATTTCTAGGACCCTATAGTTTTTTTTTTTTTTTTTGGTATTATTTCATTTATTGTATGTATTAGCTTCTTATACTATTTAATAGCGCTTGCTATTGTGTATGTTATTATATTTTAAAGAAATATGTAGTTGGTTAATTGTATACACTTAATTATTGTCCTAACCAACTCCTAACCCTTAACATACTCTTAACATTGGAAACCAGATTGAAATATTTAACCTAATTTACTTCAATATATTCTATGTATATTCTGGTTTTAAATTCAGTTTTCTTGTAAAGAAAGACTTGTATCTTTGCGAAACTTCAGTTCATTAGCTGCAACACAGCCATTCACGTCTGATGTGCAAAACAATTGCGCTACAAATTAGTGTGTTCATTGGTACATTAATAAATGTAAGATAATTTGAATACAAATGCTAGTTTATAACATTCAGCAGAACAATTAACTGTTTTGCACAGCTGAATAGCCTAAATGGAGATTGCTGACCCCACCTCGAACACAAGTTCACACCAGCTCTTACATTAAAAATAAGATGGAAATATAAAAAATGAATAGTTTTTGTTTTATGCTTGAATCAGGTCATGCCACCGTCACCAAAAAAAAATAGGGTCTTAGTGCGGTCCTAGAAGTGCGGTCCTGAAACTGCAGCCTCCGTTTGTGCAGGAACATACTATTTGGATCAAAAGGCTGTTTCTTTTTACAGTCTGAAGTCCGCATGGTTATACTAGGAAATTTTGCACCCATACATGTCAGGGGATGAGCGCCCCCTGCTGATCAACATAAAATCAGCACCAGCAGCCTAAGCCTTCTCTAATTGGTCTCCCATCTAAGAACACACCAGACTGGGGCCTGCTTAGCTTTATTGAGGAACTAGACTCAGGCTACTGCAGGCACAGGACATGATTCTAGTATGGGCTATCGAATACAGCTGCTCTAATAGAGGGGTAGAGCATCCTGACGGACGGTATTGAGCTGGTCAGCATGCACTACCCCCTCTGTTGGAGCAGCTTTATTAAGGTACCGACAGCAAGTATGTCTTTTGCATGCAGTAGCCAGAGTCTGGTTCCTCACTAAAAGCTAAGGAGACCAGAGCCTGGTATGTACTTGTGTGGCAGACCAATATGAGAAGACCTTGCATGCTGCTAGGGCCTGTTGTTATTTGGCAGACCCGCAGGGGGCATTCATTCCCCGACGTGTATGTAATCAACTTGACCTATTGTATAAGATGGTAGCGCATCCTGACGCTATCCCTCTATTAGGGCAGCTCTATTGAAGGCCATATAGCGAAGTCATCTAATTTGCCTGCAGTAGGCAGAGGCTGGTTTATCAGTAAAGCTAAGCAGGCCCCAGTCTGGTCTGTTCTTGGATAGGAGACCAATTAGAGAAGGCCTAAGTTGCTGTTTGCGCTGGTCTTATGACGATCAACCGGGGGTGCTCCTCCAGTATAACCATGCAGACTTTAGACTGTAAAAAGGAGCGTTCTTCAGGTGAGGAAACTTGGCAAGCAAACAAAGCAAAAAGTGGCCTGTGACTCTAACCTTTGATTAAAACTTTAATCTGTTGTTATTTATTAATTTTAGCAGGCTGGGGTCTACATGATAATCCCTCTCTGCTAATAAAGGGGATAAGTCATGTCAAGTTACCTTTATTTATATAGCTCTCTTCCAATAGTGTCTCTGCAATCAGTCAAGCATAGAGAAAAATGGAGAAAACAGAAATGGATAAAAAACCCTTGGGAGAAACCAGGCTCAGCCATGGGGCCAGTTGTCCTCTGACCAGATGAAACCAGCATGGCATAGGGTTAATCTGGCACTTGCAGCTAATATCCTTATATGACAAACCCCATTTAGCTGGCTGCATTCCTCTAATTTTCACTGAGACTGCAAGACGGCGGGCTGCTGCAAGGTGTCTGAAACCCACGACAGAAGGTTGTCCAGATGAAGCCCAAAGGTATGAGGAGCATGTTGTGTGGAGAGAAGACAACTGGTCTGAAGTTCACTTAATTTATGGGTCAGGTGGCACAAAACTGAGAAAAGACTGAAGCCCAGGTGTGTAAAAAAGTCAGTGAACGGTGGAGGAGGATGTGTCATGGTTTGGGGGATGTGGTTTCTGCAGCAGGGCCTTTTACACAGATAAATGTCAGGGTGTATGCAAATGTTTATCAGAATCTCCTTCAACAACATGCAGACTTAAGGTGGGCTCTTCTAAACAGTAAACAACCAACCACCAAAAGTACCCTAGGAACCAAACCACAAAGTACCATTTACACCTCACTAACTGCATATTTGTTAAATTCGGAATTAATTGACTTTAATACGTTTAATTTCTTGACTCTATAGCCCTATTCGGACGGGACTAGTTTTCTAAACCATGTTTGAGTTTTGACTCTTATCACCTGACATCTGCGATTGTCATGTATCAGTTTGGATGGGACTAGCATCTCCATGTTTATTACAGAGGTGGGAGGGTCTGTTTCGTACATCTGGGCATTGCAGAGATCATGCACTCATGCGTGTATGGCATGCCGTTTTAGCTTAAAATATTCTAAGTGTTACTCGTCGTAATTGCATTTTTACTAGTAACAATGGCAGTCAGAGAGCTCTCTAATTCAATTCTTATTAGTAACAATTATAATTAGAGAGCTCTCTAATTTAGTTAGAGAGCTCTGCAATTGTATTTTTACTAGTAAGATCTGAATTATAAAGCTGTCTTATTTAGTTCTTACTAGTAACAATTAGGATTAGAGAGCTCTCTAATTCAATTCTTACTAGTAACAATTCAATTATAGAGCTCTCTAATTAAATTAGAGAGCTCTGCAATTACATTCTTACTAGTAAGAATTCATTTAGGAGCTCTACAACTCAATTCTTACTAGTAACAATGTCATTTAAAGAGCTCTTTAATGCAATTCTTACTAGTAATAATTGAATTAGAGAGCTCTACAATTCAGTTCCTACTAGTAACAATGCATATAAGAGAGCACTCTAATTCAGTTCTTACTAGTAAAAATGAAATTACAGAGCTCTCTAATTCAATTCTTACTAGTAAGAAATCCAGTTACAGAGCTCTACAGTTGTATTCTTACTAGTAAAAACGCATATTCATTAGATGCAAAACAGATTCGCGATTACACCCATTTCCCTTTCTAAATCCCGTCTGCGGTGATGCACTTCAAAATAAAAGCCCCTTAATTAATAGCATTTTCATTGTATTAGAAAGACCATAAAACTGATATGACAGCTTGGATATGTTTTGTTTTTGAAAAATAATATTTAATCACTAGATTAATTTACATATGTATAGTCTTGAAATACTTAAAAGCAAAGAAGACACAAATGTTCGCTCTAAAAAAGCTAATGTCGGTCAAAATGTCTGGTAATTATGAAGTTTAATTACCAGTAAAACCGCCAGTAGGTGGCAGCCCAACCCTATCGTAAATGAAAGATTCATTTAAAACAGATTCATGCAAGTACGAAATATGTTGCTCTGAGACGCGCAGCAGTTCTGTTCAAGCATTGTTCTATTTGTGTTGGTGAAACACAGCCAAAACGGACAATATTTTGTCCAAAATGTAATTCACCTATGCTATATTAATTTCTTGTTTGTTGAACTGTAAAATAATAATAATAATAATAATAATAATAAATAGCCTACCACATTCACGATCAAGTTCATGAGCTGATATTTTGAAAACGGCACTATTGTTTGCGTAATAATGCTAAATGGGAGCGAACAAGCTGCCAATACTTCAGAGACAGACCAGCTTTTTATTTAAAAAAATGCAAGAATAGCATACAAGCAACACATCACATTGAAGAGCAATAAAATTGACGTTCAAGGTGTTTATTATGATAACAATATTATATTGCGCAATAATAAAAACAAAAACAACAAAAACATTAAAAATGAAATTAAAACAGTGTATATTCTGAGTATTTCTCCAGCAGTAACGTGCAGCCGCCGGCAGATTATCAGTTAAAAGAATCTAATTAACCTTAGACGATCCCCTACCATACCAGTATCCCAGCTAACAATTTTTGGTTCCCAGAACGTTCTGGGAAAGTTAGGTTTTGGTTCCCAGAACGTTCCCTATTGGTTAGCCAGGAAAGTTTTCTTAACGTAAATATTTACGTTAAGAAAACTTTCCTGGCTAACCAATAGGGAACGTTCTATTTATGTTCCTAGAAGGTTCCCAGAACGTTCTCCTAACCTCTTCACTCCGATACCGCTGCCGTATGTCAGCACTCCCGCGTCCCGTAGTAAGCAGCATTGAAGACGGACGAATGTGGACCGCAATAATCAATACTACAAACCATGTCATGATTTAAACTATTGTTTTATCCTTACATTTATTTAGAGCACATTTAACCATCATAAGGAGCATTAAATGAGATTAAATTATCCTTTAATATGCTAGATTTGTCTTATTCGTTAATATATAAGATTAGAAGTACCATAACCCAGACATCATGTTCTCTTCGATTAGACGTGTCAAATTTCCCTGAAATCACAATATTTACTCTCGTGTATATATATTAATTATAAGTAATTATTCATTAAAGAGATCAATCAACGAATGTTAGTCAGTCAGTAAAACGAAATGACCGTTAATTTTTAAATTACGCGAGTGCGCGGCTTTCTGTGGAAGGCAGGATTAAGCGCGTGCTGGAGAAGCGCGTGCAGATCAGAGGCGCGCGGAAAAGAAATATACAAACAAACCCAGTGTTAATGATATGATTTTCTGACTACACCCTTGGCTTAATTTTTGCTATAAAATTGGAATTATATTATCATTATAATGCGATTTGACCACTTGGATGCCTACACTTTATTACATGCTTATTTCAGACATTAAAACATAGTTTGTTTATGATGAAAAAGTATACATTTCAGCATTAGAATAATCAGAAAGATCTGCTAAGTTTTTATTAGTTTACATGGATATGACAACTAAAAATAACCTGCAGGGAACGTTCTGGGAAGGTTCTTTTTAGGTTGTAAAATTAAACCAAAAAATAACCTGCAGGGAACGTTCTGGGAAGGTTCTTTTTAGGTTGTAAAATTAAACCAAAAAATAACCTGCAGGGAACGTTCCGGGCACACTGACTACTTTTAATGATCATTTTACATCTGTACTTGGAGAATTCCTTGAGACAGGAATCAAACTCAGGTCGCCGTGAGCAAACTCTACAAGAGACTTTAAGACAGAAGTTTAAGCAGGATCTGGTACTTAGAATAAGTCTGGTCATTCTCTCATGGTGACCGGTGCATACTCTCCTCTTTAACATTCTGTAAAAAACACATCACACAAGTATAGTAATAGTATAATAGTAACAAAATTGTAATAGTAGAAATGTGGCATTCATAAAATCTTTATCTACTGCTAAGATAACACGAGGCAGATGAGATCAGATTCTCAGTGGTTTTGCTTCAGATTTTACATTGGACATAAAGTGGTGATGCAACATCAGCAAAATTGTTGACCTCTAAAACAAATCAAGGGCTACAACAGTTTGTCACTTTTGTACCTTATTTGTACCTAAAGAATACATATTAGTACACTTATAGCATTAAACAGAAGTTGCGATAGCATTTTCTTTCCAATAGTGATCTATATAAGAGTGAAACGGCTTTTCAAGCCAAAAAAAAAAATAAAAATAAAAAAAGTGGCTGCACTTGATTTTGGATGGTTGTGATTTGCTATTGGTGGATCGCATGTGAGTGTCAGTAAACACCCCATCAGAAATGAAATTTCACTAAAAAAAATGGCCAACTTTGATTTCTTGGTGACTTTAAGGTACTTCTGTGGTACTACTGTGAGTGTACATTGAATTGGACAGCACTAATGGTATGCAAAAATATAAACATGATGCAAGCACAATAGGAGAATTTACAGAATTTTTTATTTATTTATTTTTTTTTTTTTAAATGCACGAGTAACAGCAGAAGTGTAACTCTCTTTGAACAGACCATTTCTTTGGTTGCAAAGTATCATATGACAGTTTGACTTCAATGGTTCACATGATAAATTTCACACAAAAATTTCTAGCCTGCAAGTTTGTGGTCTGTTTTGTGGTATCTTGCTGCAAACTGCTCTTGACATCTGACATCTGTTCTTGACATGCTATTGACCTAAATTGTGAAGCTTTACTTTCCTGTCAGATTGTTTTACAGCATGTTTCTGCCAAAATATACACATACTGTTCCTCTAATTCAAAATGGTAAAACTTGAATTAAATTATGTATAATTGTTTCTTCCCTTGTTTTTCTTTTTTTCTTTTCTTTTCTTTTCTTTTCTTTTAATACTGAAGGATAAACTTATGGCTTTTATACATATGAATTGACGCAGAGAATGTATACAGATTAAATGATCCTACCGACTGTGCTTTTCTTTTGTTGAACGGTGGCTCAGAATGATGATTTCTTGAAACGTCTGAACTGTTCAAACATAAATGGTTGCATTAAACAACTAGGCTCAATCCTAATTACATCTGTTTCTTTACAACAAATGCAATGTTATCCAGATTTAAACATAAGCATTAATACACAATTAAATAAAAAATTATAAGTATTAATTGATTACAATATTTAGAGTATATTTTTCATACTATTTTTTAAAAACCAGTAAGAAACACTTTTCTGTCAGTTTTTCTACATTTCTTGCAAATGCAGCACATCATGACTCCAGCTACAAACAAGTGAGATCCAGCAGCTGAAATCAACACTATGTACAATAAAGGCAGACTCTGGTCTGTAATGAACAAAATGAGCTATTAGTGTATGAGTGAACATGTCTGTCTGATCTACAACAAACACTAATCAAACATCAGCACTATAACTAGATCAGCTGAGTAAGCCAAAGCTAATATCAACACCAACATACCTGGACACGGACAACAAAGTTCACAAGTGACCAGATGTCTGGTCCGGTTTCTGATGGGATTGTTGATCACACAGCTGTAGGTGTTTTTATCCTGATATTTCACCTCCAGAGGTAGAGAGAGACTGATGCTGAGATCAGACACACTGATGCTGGACAATAAACTGTTTCGTTTGTACCAGGAGAGAGTCACACGATGCACTTTCACCACTGAACACACCAGTGAACAATTTGATGATGATGACGAAAGATTTTGTGAAGAATCTCTGGTGACGTTGGGCAGACAAGCTGGAAAAAAGTAGAAATATTTTTATAAAAAACAAACAAAAAAAAAAAAAGTTAAGCTCAATCATGGCATTGGTGGAATAATGAGGTGCCAAATGAGTCATATCTGTAAACATTAAATTTTGAACTCTGTGCAAAGTTATGTCTAAATTTACAACTTAGTCAGTTGACAAGACAACACCATAAACCCTAAAATGCCCAAAAAAAAAAAAAAAAAAAACAAACTAGTTTTAACAGAAGAATTAATGTGCTTTTATCAAATTATAGGTTTAAATTTTTTGTTTTTAAATTCGTACAAAACCTCATTGACCTCTGTTGCAAGCGCCTTACTGTGACCATGATTCTTTTGTCTTTTCTTTCAAAGTCAAAAATTATTTTTTGCGATAATCAACACTACAAATTATCTCCATAATTATTTGAACCTGTAATATTCCTTTAATAAAATAAGACTATGTGAACTCTCAACAAATTATGTCTCAACTCACCATAGACAGAAACTGAATGATTGAATTTTTTTAAACTGAATGTTTTTGATGGTGTCATTCCAATAATCTGTACTTCATAGAATCCCACGTGTTTAGTTGTGATGTTTGTGATAGTCAGAGATCCAGTTTGATTATCCAGCTTTAGTCTGTCTCTGAATCTCCCATCAGGGCCATCAAATGCGGAGAAGATTCTATAAAGTTTGTTGATGTCAGCAATGAGAGCCTTTCCAGTGCCAAAATACCACATTATACTGTCCTCTTCATGTGTTTCAGTAACATCAATGTTTAAAGTGACAGAATATCCCTCCATCACTGACACTGACTCACCAAACACACCTGAACAAACAGATTTTACATATTAAAGTCTCTGTTGGTTTAGAAAGGTTGAAATCAGTCTGTAACCTTTAACAGTAGCAAAGACACCAAACAAAATTCAAGTCGTCATATGAACAGAGTGTGTGAATCTTTTGTTTTAAAAATAAATGTGACATTACATGATAAGTAGCGAAAGACTAAGTTTAGTTCTGCTAAACACCTTCAGAATCTTCATGTTTTTATATTTGACTCATTATAACAGGCTCACTGAAAAGAGACCTCAATCCAAAGTAGATCTCACAATGATATCTATGAATTTGCAAAAGCAAAACAGTAGGAGCTTTATTTCTCCAAAATTAAAATAAGCTGTAAAAATGCATTATTAACTTACCAATCAGGCAACATAGAGAGGACAAAACAAGTGTGCGAAACATTTTCTTTGGTTGAACAGCAGAAAAAAAAAAAAAAAAGAAAGAAAGAAAGAAAAAAAGATTATCTTCAGTTGTTCAGCTACTACCTGTTGAACCCTCCCCCAACAGAGTCTGACCACCCTACTACTTCACACACTCTGAACGCATGTTATGATTGTGTGTATGCATGCATGCGTGTGTCAAAAATAAAAACCTTTACCAAATAGGCATTTTCATTTTTATTAATCAATTAATTATTTTATTAATTGATTTATTGATTGATTGATTTATTGATTTATGTATGTATGCATTTATACTTTGATGGCTTCTGAAAAGCAGTTTTTGACCGTGTCAGAAATGAAGAAGCAGGATACTGAAAAATTGCAATTAGTCACTCTAAATGTAATGAAAAAATCTTATATATTTTAAAATGATTTCAGTTAAGAATATCTGCCATCTCTCATTGGCGGTCTTAAGTGTGACGCGCAGTTCAACATCTGAGTCAAACTGAAACCTGCTGTGGTCTGATTTTCTCCAAAAATTTTGTTTGAACTGTTGGGTAGACAAGTTGCTCATGCAAGACCAGTCCATTTGTTTGATGTGTGTTCAGTTTGTAGCTGAAGGGCTTCTTCCTGTCCTGCTTTCATGAACCTCACAGTCTGACTTTCCTCCTGCACAGAACAGCTTTACAGCCAAGTAAAATTAATTCTAAAACTAGTATTAAAAAACTTAAGACTCTCTTGAAAACAACAGTCACGCATTTGACTTGTCCAAACTCTGTTCGAATCAAAAACCACAACATCCAGCTGAGCAGAGGTTCATCCATCAAGAACCTTGAGCAGGACAAAATGTATAAGTACCTAGGCACTGACGAAGGTATTCAGCACAATGAGATGAAGAATAAGATTGCTAAAGAAATACTAACACCAAGTCCGCCGGGCACTTAGGAGCAAGCTCAATGCCAAGAACAAGATCAGTGCTATCAACAGTTTAGCAGTCCCTGTCCCCATATTCAGCTTTGGCATGGTGGAGTGGAGAGTAAAGGAGATCAGGGAGATGGACAGGAAGACGAAGAAATTGCTAACAATGCACGACATGCACAATGCAAAGCAGACACAAACTAATTATACATCAAGAGATGTGACGGTGTCCATGAGCTTATCGAGTCTGTGTACAGCATCGCCATTGTCAGCCTTAGCAAACACATCAAGCGAGGGAGCATTAAGCTTATAAAGATGGTGAAGAAACACAAAGTCAGCAAAACTAAGTACTCCCAGCAAATGAGATCCACAAACACTATGGTCTTTCCAGGCAAGAAGATCATCCAGAGAGCGCTAAAACCGTGGGTGGAAAGCTCAGAAAGAGTTCTGTGGAAGAAGGCCAAGCACTGAGAGAAAATACTGAATCACATCGGATCAAGTGCGTAAAGGAGAAGCCTCCACGTGAAAAGTTCTTCAATAATCTGAATGAGCCATTTGTAGACAAGGAAGCCAGTTTAGCTTGGCTACGAAGTTCCGGCCTGAAAGGAGAAACAGAGAGTCTGATCGTTGCCGCTACCACCAATGTAAGACCCTTCACTTGCAGGTCAACAGTAAAGTGTGGAGTAACTGAGGAAACAGTCAGTGATTCCATTTCTGGTTGCTCCACCCTTGCTGGTACAAACCACCCAGGGTGCAAACCACCCAGACGTCATTGTCCACAACAAGGACGACAAGATGTGTCTGATCATTGATGTCACGATATCAACAGACCACAATGTATTGGAGAAAGAGAATGACAAGCTCATTAAATACAAGAGCCTGGAAATCGACATCAGCAGATACTGGAACACAAGAATACAGATAGTGCCAGTTGTGATATGAGCCCTCGGATGCATTAAAGAAGGTTTCCAAGGATATCTGGATAAATTATACACTAACACTCAAAAGTTTGGGATCAGTAAGACTTGTAAAGTCTTCTTAAAGTCGTCATGACCATGATCCTTCAGAAATCATTCTAATATGAAATTTATTATTAGAATTATCATTGTTGGAAACAGTTGTCCTGCCAATTTTTTTATTTATTTATTTTTGTTGAAACGTGTGATTTTTTTTAAATCAGGATTCTTTGATAAACAAGTTAAAAAGAACAGTATTTTTTCCAAAATATATACTTTTTTCTTACAATGTAAATATATGCTGTCATTTTTTTAATCATTTACACATCATTATGAATGATGCATAGAAGTATGAATTTCTTAAAAAAAAAAAGCAATAAAAATTGTGTGACCCCCAAACTTTTGAACAGTAGTGTAGATTGTTACATTTTCTTTCTATTTTAAATAAATAATTTTTGTACTTATTTTAAATTGTTTTAACTTCAAAGAGTCCTGAAAAAAGGTCTCACAGGTTTCAAAAACATTAAGCAACACAACTGTTTTCAGCACTGATAATAAATCAGTATATTAGATTGATGAAAAAGTCAGCTTTGATCACAGAAATAAATTTGATTTAATAACATTTTTTTTCAGCAGATTTGATCAAATAAACTCAGCCTTCATGAGCACAAGAGATTTCTTTGAAAAACATTAAAAGTCTTACTGATCTTTTGAGCAGTAGTGTGTGTGTGTAGGTGTGCGCATATACATATAAGAAAATACATTCATATCACATTTTTTTTCCAACAGGTGTGAACATACACATCTGAATAAAAAAAAAACAAAAAAAAAACAAAGGTGCTGCATGTAGTTTTTGACTCTTCTTTAGCCAAAAATGTTTGTACACATACATACATAAGAAAAACGTCTCTCTCCAATATTTTGCATTTGTACTGCAGTACCCATTTCAACTGCTAGCTTTCAACCTGACATACTGCACCTTAAGGAACATAGTATACAATGTTACAAAAAAACCACACTATTTAAGTACATAAAATAATAATAATAATAATAATAATAATAATAATAAATTTAAATAATTTACATTTTTATCTCTTAATTTATATTTAGCCTGAATGTACTACTTTAAGATTGGAAATGTATGTTTATGACCCTGAAATACATTTTGTGAGAAGCTGTCTTTGACACCATCTGTCACCCACCGAGCGATGCCTCACTATTGATCCGTCACTGTAAGTGCGAGAATTAAAAGCAGCATCTCACTATGGTAAGAGTGCTTCAGGTGCGATGGGCAAGTGAGAATGTCACACCACCTGACGCTGTGGCTCATTCCTATAGATATGGTGTGATGAGACAGCACTCACCACCCAACGTTATCCACCATCATCCAAGACAGCCGTCCCGCAAGAAGTTGACTACAGAGGCCAATCTCACCCACTAGCTCTGGGATAAATGAAGCTGTGATGTGAAGACTACCAAGTCCCTGAGTTGTTGGCAGTTCTGAATTCATTTGTAACATAAATATTCTATTATTATTTGCTACTCTATCCCCAGAATTCAAAAACAAAGCATAAAACATAAAAAAATTGTGTAGGCTGACCCTTGCCCTGGAATTACTTAAAATATGTTTTGTTTCAAGATGCCCACCAGTAACGTTTTTTCCAAGGCACGTTTACAAGACACTTAATTGAGGTATGACCTAGTTCTGGCTTAATCTAAAGCCCTTAATTACTTCTGCTAAAATGCTGTTTTTGTTTCCAGTTTCTTACTCACCACACGACAGAAGCGGTTGGCCTTCTTCCATCATATCCGCGAATCCGAATCCATGAGTTGCTGGGCTCCTGCAGGCACTCATACTCGGTCGCGGTATCAAACTGTATCACGGCACATTGCTTTCTGTAACATTACTCATGCTAGCAGCCGCATCGCTTAATAGGTCGTTTGCAGCGTTGAGTCTGGCGTCTTTCTTCTCTTCTTCATAATCTTCCATTCAGAAAAGCAAGCATGTGCGAAAAGTTTGGCATTGTGCTGCTTTTCGAAGTTCAAGTTTAGTGAACTCTGACCTGCGAATTCGCATCAGGTGAAACCGTGTGACCATCAGCAGATGGATACGTCACAACGTGACCTCGTAACTGAATTAAGAACCTACTTTTAAAATTGCAGCAAAGATAAGTAGATGGTATGTTTTGACATTTTAGACTTATTTGTTATTTGTTGAATTTAAGCGTTAAAAAAAAAAAGACGCTGCAGCATGAGGTCATATCACAAGCCTTGTAGCGTCAGCACTAGATCTTTCCCGTGGGCGTTAATAAAAGAAACCCCGCAGACTGACTGTTCACCTTGCGAGGAATAAAAACAAAAACAAAACAAAAATAAAAAATAAAAACAAATAATAAAAAAAACACCAACATACATTAAAATACATTAAAACCACACGAAAACAGTGCCATCTTGTAGCAGATAAAATTTACAGCAGTCATACCATTGGTAATGGAAAATGTATTAACAGTAAGGTTACGCCAGTTAAGGATCGATCAACCTCTCGTTGAGAAATCAAAACAAATTAACACAACTGCAGAATAATTCTAACACATAGTCAAGCACATGACACGACGAAGAGAGTGCTGTTTTCCCTGAAAACCACGATTTGACAGTGATTTATACAGGAGTTCAAACGAGTAGTTAATATATTTCTTATCACAATATTGTCAGTGTTGACTGTTTTTCTCGATTTGGTTAACGAACATAGTTTAAACAAAGATCGCAGCAGATCACAGATCACATGCATCTCTGAGCAACACACAGCGGTAATGAAGGAAGAAACGAACCTTTCCGAAGCTTCGAATCAACTGAACCAATTGCTTTGCAAAATGATTCACTGTTTCGAAGCGTTTGAAACATAACACGCTTGTGACGCCTGCTGGTCAAAAGTGTGTAAACGCAACAAAAACTCTGAAACGCATAAAAACAGCTTTTAAAAACCCACTGCAAATGTTTTATTGAAAGTATAATACATAAAATGCAGTAAAAATAACAAAAAAAATATAAAGTGAGAGTAAAGAGACTATTAACTACTTTCCATCCCTTTAATGTCTTGTTAAAAATATCTATATAAAATTATGAAACTGATTCAAAATCAGGTAAAAACCACAGATGCTTATTCTTATTCTTAACTACAGCATTATTCACGGGTTTACAGAGACCCTGACACGCCAAACAAAAATTGTCTTCTCTGTTTATAGACATCACATTCTGAGATGGACCATTCAGAGACATGCACAGCATTTCACACTGCAGGGATCCCATATCTGTTATATATATTTTAAAAAAAAAAGTGACTCTTGGCAAAAGACTAATTTATGAACTTAATTTTATTTTTGACTTGTGACTTGTCTGTGACTGTCGTGGCAATTTTCTGTTTCTACTGATAATGCATTTAGACAGTTTAAGTTGTTTTTGTAAGGTAGAAGTCAAACTGTGAGTATCATGAGCAGGAATGGGAAAAACACCTTCAACCACATGCTATTCATTGACACATACAGACACCTCATGAACAAACATCAATCACAAACGTCCATCAGTAGACGCATTATCATGCACAAACTCAACAGATAAAAACATTCTGTAGAAAACGAAGCAGGGACTACTTTGGCCTCTACATTTGGTACTTGGAGAATTACACATATAATTTTGAGACTTTAAAGGGATAATTCACCCAAAAATGAATTTCTGTCATCACATCCTCACCGTAAAATCATTCCAAATCCATAAAACGTGTGTTCATCCCCAGAACACACATAAAGGTGTATTTAATATTCTCTCATCATTTTTGTACATTCACTGAAAGTCCACACATCCAACCTCTTCAAGTTTCACAAAGTCTATAAAGACTTTAAGTTTGTATTCCATTATAAACATTGATTGACACACATACATACATCAAATATAAACAATCATTTCTGCACATCAGACAAGTCTTTATTTACTTTTTGAAGCTTCAAAATGGATGGACACAAAAAAAAAAAAATAGAACTCTAAAAATGACCATATTTGTTTTATGAAGATGAATGGAAATCTTGTGGGTTGCATGTGGTGAAAACTCAACTATAGACTTAATACAGAAGTTTACACAGGATCTAGTACTTGGACTACGTTTGATCATCTTCTCATGATGACCGGCGCATACACCACATGGTCCTCCTCTTTAACATTCTGTAAAAATACATCACACAAAATTTAATAATACTTTGACTTTGAGGTAGTAATAAATTGCCTACTCTTATGGTACTGGTGTGAGTGTAAACTGAACTAGACAGCCCTAATGGTATGGAAAAATTTAAACAGGATGCATTTACCATGTACCATTTTTCAAATGCACAAGTAACAGCAGAAGTGTGACCCTCTTTGAACAGACCTGTGAACCATTTCTTTGGTTGCAAAGTAGCATGTGACATTCTGACTTCAATTGTTCACATGAAGAACTTCACATGATAATTTCTAGCCTGCAAATTATGTGGTCTGTTATGTGGCATTTTGCTGCACAGTGTTCTTGACATGTCATAGCTCAATTTAAACATCTGACAATATTAACCAATTCGATTACAATTAATCTACAATCTACACTCCATATCCCATAATGACAAAGCACAAACAGGTTTGCAACAACTTTGCAAATTTATTAGAAATAAAATAACTGAAATGATTCCATTCCATAAGAATTCATACCGTTTCCGAGACACATGAAATTTTAGATGCTATTACACAGTAAAGGTGCTTCAACTATGTTCTTAAGGGTATGAATACTTATGCCACATACTTATTTCAGTGTTTTATTTTTAACAGATTTGGAAATTTGTCACAATTCTGTTTTGTGCTTTGCCATTATAGTGTATGGAGTGACTGATGTGGAAAAAATAAATAAATAAATAATTCAACGCTTTTTAACAAATGGGTGCAACAAAACGTAAAAAAATAAATAAATAAAAAAAATGAAGGGGTTTTATATATATCTGATATTGCGCTGTTATGTGTGTGTGTAAAATTGTGATCGATTATTATATAGATATATTATATATTATATACACCGCTCAAAAAAATAAAGGGGACACTCACAATTTAACTCCAAGTCAATCACACTTCTGTGAAATCAAACTGCCCACTTAGGAAGCAACACTGATTGACAATCAATTTCACATGCTGTTGTGCAAATGGAATAGACAACAGGTGGAAATTATAGGCAATTAGCAAGACACCCCCAATAAAGGAGTGGTTCTGCAGGTGGTGACAACAGACCACTTCTCAGTTCCTATGCTTTCTGGCTGATGTTTTGGTCACTTTTGAATGCTGGCGATGCTTTCACTCTAGTGGTAGCATGAGACGGAGTCTACAACCCACACAAGTGGCTCAGGTAGTGCAGCTCATCCAGGATGGCACATCAATGCGAGCTGTGGTAAGAAGGTTTGCTGTGTCTGTCAGTGTAGTGTCCAGAGCATGGAGGCGCTACCAGGAGACAGGCCAGTACATCAGGAGACGTGGAGGAGGCCGTAGGAGGGCAACAACCCAGCAGCAGGACCGCTACCTCCGTCTTTGTGCAAGGAGGAACAGGAGGAGCACTGCCAGAGCCCTGCAAAATGACCTCCAGCAGGCCACAGATGTGCATGTGTCTGCTCAAACGGTCAGAAACAGACTCCATGAGGGTGGTATAAGGGCCCGATGTCCACAGGTGGGGGTTGTGCTTACAGCCCAACACCGTGCAGGACGTTTGGCATTTGCCAGAGAACACCAAGATTGGCAAATTCACCACTGGCGCCCTGTGCTCTTCACAGATGAAAGCAGGTTCACACTGAGCACATGTGACAGACGTGACAGAGTCTGGAGACGCCGTGGAGAACGTTCTGCTGCCTGCAACATCCTCCAGCATGACCGGTTTGGCAGTGAGTCAGTAATGGTGTGGGGTGGCATTTCTCTGGAGGGCCGCACAGCCCTCCATGTGCTCGCCAGAGGTAGCCTGACTGCCATTAGGTACCGAGATGAGATCCTCAGACCCCTTGTGAGACCATATGCCGGTGCAGTTGGCCCTGGGTTCCTCCTAATGCAAGACAATGCTAGACCTCATGTGGCTGGAGTGTGTCAGCAGTTCCTGCAAGACGAAGGCATTGATGCTATGGACTGGCCCGCCCGTTCCCCAGACCTGAATCCAATTGAGCACATCTGGGACATCATGTCTCGCTCCATCCACCAATGCCACGTTGCACCACAGACTGTCCAGGAGTTGGCGGATGCTTTAGTCCAGGTCTGGGAGGAGATCCCTCAGGAGACCATCCGCCACCTCATCAGGAGCATGCCCAGGCATTGTAGGGAGGTCATACAGGCACGTGGAGGCCACACACACTACTGATATTTTGAATTGTTTTAAGGACATTACATCAAAGTTGGATCAGCCTGTAGTGTGTTTTTCCACTTCAATTTTGAGTGTGACTCCAAATCCAGACCTCCATGGGTTAATAAATTTGATTTTCATTGATGATTATTATTATTTTTTTTTTTTTTTTTTTTTTTGTTGTCAGCACATTCAACTATGTAAAGAACAAAGTACCCACGAGTACTTAAAAGTAAGAATATTTCATTCATTCAGATCTAGGATGTGTTATTTTAGTGTTCCCTTTATTTTTTTTGAGCAGTGTATATAAAGACAAAAATACACATCTAAATGTGACTCGCAGCTGAACTGACATGGAGACTAAATACAGATTAAATGATTTTACCGATTGTGCTTTTCTTCTGCTGAACGTCGGCTCAGCATAAGTGATTTCTTCTTCATGAGTCTGAACTGTTCAAATAAATAGCTGCATTAAACAACTAGACTCAATCCTAACTATATCTGTTTCTTTACAACATATGTGACCCAGGACCACAAAACCAGTCATAAGTGTAAATTTTTCAAAATTGAGATTTATACATCATCTGAAAGCTGAATAAAAAAGCTTTCCGTTTGGTCGAGATACAACTATTTGAAAATCTGGAATCTGAGGGTTCCAAAAAGTCAAAATATTGAGAAAATCGCCTTTAAACTTGTCCTAATGAAGTTTATAGCAATGCATGCTACTAATCAAAAATTGTGTTTTGGTATATTTACGGTAGGAAATTTACAAAATATCTTCATGGAACATGATCTTTACTTAATATCCTAATGATTTTTGGCATAAAAGAAAAAATTGTAAATTTGACCCATGTACTGATGTATTTTTGGCTATTACTTCAAATATAACCATGCAACATAGGACTGGTTTTGTGGTCCAGGGTCACATATGTATTATTAACAAGCAGTAACACACAATTTGTATTTTTAAATAAAAAATTTATTGTAATTTTGTCTATTAATTGATAAAAATATATATAAATATTTAGAACATAGTTTTCATATTACTTGTTTAAACCCATTAGTTAACACTTGCCTTTTCTGTCAATTTTTCTACATTTCTTGCAGATGCAGCACATCACGACTGCAGCTACAGTCAACAGAGATGCAGCAGCAGCAGAAATCAACACTATGTTAAATGAAGGCAAACGAAGCCTCACTTTCTCTCCAGTCCCATACGCGATTCAATTTGTGTGTTGGTTTGAGCCCCCACATCTTACTTATTAATTTATATGTTTAAATACCCAGTCATACAAGTAATGTGAAAGATACAAATTACAGAAAAAAAAAAATTAAATATTTGCCATACTGTATGTGTAGGAAAGTCTTCCCCTTTAGTTACACTTTTATGTTTATCCACTGGAGGGCGCATATCTTCTTGATATACTGATAACCATACACATTCCCTCCAAGACATTGGGCTTTTTACACTACATGGGCTGAGTCACGGTGAACGTCCGAAGCTGTGTGCGTTCATGCAGAAAAGTAAGTTTATTTTCACATTTTTTAGCAGAAACATGTATGTTAATTATGTTGATGTTATTGTGATGATGTTATGTTAAACTTGTAAGTGTATATTTGCACATTATGACGTGATTTGTTAATCTACATTGAGAAGCTAACATGCTAGTTTCAGAGACATGTGCAATAGTGCGTTGTTATTATCACGTATAAATCTTGATCTGTTAGCCAATTTAAGATAATTTGAGATGCAGCTCTATTATATTTGTGAATTTGTCAGCGAATTTCAGACCATTGATAGTTATTTATCTGTTATTCAGGGTGTTTAATGTCTGTAGTATGTTAATAGAAATACAGTAATATTGTTTGTATCTAATTTCCACAATTTTCTTTTATTTCAGACCACACACACACACACACCCCACCTAAAGACAGTAATACATTTTGCCTGTATACATTTGTGCTCACCAACGTGACTTGTTTAAACCCAACTCATTAAAGCTTTCTTGGATGTAACTCTGAGCCCTTTACTCTCTTACTGGAGTCACCAGTTTTCAAGGGTCTACCAGAACAATCCAGAGGTTCACCTCTACAGTATGCACTTCAAGTGTACATTATTCTTCTATTATAGAAATGTGAATTATGGCCATATATGAACATATATATAAAACCATAGTCAATATATGTGAACATATATGTACATATTTGTAATAACACTATTTGAATGAGCCATATATGATAAAGAACATGTACAAACTTTTTTTTTTTTTTTTTACAGAGTTCTGAAACTATTTGATCATATAGATTGTCATGAAAGCAGTTAAGAAAAAAGCCTGAATTTTTATTGTCATACAATACACAGCTCATTGTTGATTATTTATTTTTTTTTAAGCAGAAGAACAGATCACTTAACTTTGCATTCATTTGGGCAAACGGGTGAAAATGAAGCTCAATAATTTGCTCTCAGTGCTCTTGTTTATACTCGTCCATGGTAAGACATTCATTTGTTAAATCTCTCTTCTGATAAACAGTTTTGCTCTAATCACTTTGCAATCGACATAAATGCATTTATGTTTCCTATTTTTGTGGTTTCAATCAGGAAGGGAAATGCGTTTCTGTTGTTTGTTATAGTTTTAGACAATGGGTTTTAAACACGAACAAGAGCTGCGTTTAAACACCAACCAAAAAACACCAACGGTGTAAAGATTCCTGTGTTTTTAAGGAACACATCAATAAGCGATAAAGAAAAAAAATAGATATGGTTAAAAACAGATTCACTGTTTTTTTAAATCAGATAAACAGATTGAAATACCTTGAATATAATGTGTGAATCGTGCATATAACATCTGTGAGTAATTGAAAACATGTTATTTACATGAGAGATTCAAACAATAAGACCAAAAAAAACAAAACAAAAAAAAACAAAAAAAAAACTGGTGATATTCATCTATAGAATGCTAAGAGCTCAAATCACAGAATCTTGTAATCTGATCATTTAACAGCAACACTCCAAACAAAGCAATTCTTTAGAATGAAATATGTGATAGAGGGGCATGTTTAGGACAATTCAAGCTACTACAAATTCACTTCACCTTTATTTATATACCGCCTTTAACAATACAGAATTGTGACAAAGCGGCTGTGCAGTATTAAATAGGAAATAGTGCATCAATAATGCAAAAGGGCATCAGAAACCCTCAATTTTCAGGTAAAGGCAGTTCATCAGTGGATTCAATGATGTCATCATCTAGCTCAGTTCAGTTCAAATAGAATACAAATGAAGAGTTCAGATGCAAAACCAGCTAAATCCATCTGACGTCTTTTTTAAAAAATGTATTTTTATCAGGCTCAGATATATAGGTTTCTATGTAAGTACTGGTACCTCTGATTGGGCTGAGGCTGGTATTTTAGCGAGTTTGAAGAAAAAGTATTTGATGGACGTATAATATGTGCCGAGAGCATTCACTCAGTATCATGATTTCATTTTTGACCGAGATGGCTTTTAGCTGGTTTTGCATCTGAACTCTTCAAATAGACTTCCTATCATTAGTCATTCAGACCTGTTCCCTTTGCAGTTTTACTACGCAGTTCACTATTTGCTTTTGTTTTCATTGTGGGCTGTTTCATAAAACAAGTTTACCAGTTAGTCTGGTAAACTTATTTCAGTTAGTCTGACTTATTGTCAGTTGATTTGGTTCCATAAGGCAAATTTACCAGTCACTCTGGCAACTTATGCTGGGAAATTAACCTGGTCCTGGGCAGGCTAACTAAGTCAGGCTAAGTTGAGCTAACACTAACTATAGGAACGCACTGATATTATTTACCACTGACTCTCTCACATACAATTATTTGACTGCATTATCAGTCCAAAACTAAAAGTATGCAGAAAATGCAACTTAAATAATAAATCAAATAAATTAAAATATAGACTACAACGGATGTATTTAATGTATTGTTCCCAAGATTTAATGGCATTGTTCTATGATATATGAAAACATTTTAACATGTTTCCCATTTATCAGTCAATCTCTAGTAATATTGTCTCTGTCATTACAGTTCCAGGTCTGTCTTCAATTAGTATGGAAGACATTATGTTGGGCTTTATTGCTGGTCCTTTTGCTCTTTATGTCATTGTTGGTGTGACTTTTATACTGGTGGCTGGAGGTATAGCTACTTGTGTGATTTACTGCTGCCATGTCACATGTGCACGAGGACAGAATGGCAAGTATTACAGCTGATTTAATAAAAAATATGAGATTTAATTTGCAATTTTGCAAAAAGATGCACAATAGAAGACTGTGAATATGTATTTTTGTTCTATGCGACCATATTACTGTTTAATTGAGTTTGCTATTATTGTTCAAACAGGCATCAGGATGCAGCAAAATGAACAGATTTGACCACTAAATATGTCTGCAAACATGCTGATCTGTAAGTTAGCATAATTATTGTGTATGTTTGTAGTTCTTCATAAATGTAATTTAAGCATTTTAGATGGAAAGACGAGGTGGATTTTCAACTTGCAGTTTTATGAAACATCTAAATTCTTACTGGAAAGGTTGTGATTGTTTTATTTCACTATTTTTATTTTTTTTTTCACTTGCAGCTGTGCGTGCATAGTGGTTGCAGTAAAACACTGGTAACAAGTACACTGTAAAAAAACAAAAAACACAATTTGTTGAGCTTAAAATAATTTGTTACTCTGCTGCCTTAAAATTTTAAGTTCAGTCAACTCAAATAAGTTTAGTCAACTTGAAATGTTAATTTGTACTAAGTAACAACTTAGATATTTGTGTTTGTTAAACTTAACAGATGGGTAAGTAACCCAGCTGCCTTAAAATGTTAAGTTGAATCAGCTCAAATATCTAAGTTGTCGCGTAGTATAATTTAACGTTTCAAGTTGAAGAAACGGAGTTGACCGAACTTAAAATTTTAAGGCAGCCTATTTTAAGTTAGCTCAACAATTTTTTTTTTTTTTTTTTTTTTTTTTTACAGTGTAGAGGTAATTGGGTAAAATCCAGGAATAAGAGGGGAAAAAAAACACATTTGTGTGCCTTTTGATGTCAAAATCAGAAAGCAAATTATTTGTATAGAATACTGTCATCAAAGACGCCATTTGAAGCTAAATGCAGACCTTTAATATAGGACGTATAGACCACTTGAAAACCGTAATTTTCTGCCACCAGATAGACTCCACCCAAAAAATCATCATCCCTGTTTTGGATTGGTGGCACCGATAGACTAGTGGTTAGTGTGCCGACACATAGCGCAATAGTGCTGCCGGAGACCTGAGTTCAAATCCCGTCTCGAGGTCTTTTGCCGACCCCGCATTTATCAGTCAATAAATGCGGCCAATCAGTCAATCAACCTCTCTTCACCCAATGCTTTACTATCTACTCTCAACTGTCCTATCAGATAAATGCAAAAACCCCTTAAAAAAAAAAAAAAAATATATATATATATATATATATATATATGTATATATATATATATATATATATATATATATATATATATATATATATATATAACAGTGCTTATCGCTGGGTGACAAGCTCTTGTAATATGTGGAGAACATTTTGAAAATGACATCTTATCAATATAATCTATAATCTTTTTAAATCTATCTATTTTGTACCGTATCCATGTAATTCTCTAGCCGTAAAGTCTATCTCTCCTGGGTTTTCTGCAGCCATGATGCGTGCATCTCGAATGTTTACAAACATATATTTATAGCATTCAAACATGTTGTGTTACTGCCATACAGAAGATGGCAGCATGACTCAGTTTGTGTAACTCAAAACATGTTTTCTTTCAGAATTTTGTCAAAGACTCGCCTTCTATCAGAATGACTCTTCATTGATGACTTCTGCTAATCTGACTAATCTGGCTAATCCTGGCTAATCCCTTATTATTATTTTGAGACTTTTATTAAAAGGAGGACAAGAGATAAATGGTGTTTTCATGATACCAAGATATCAATAGTTGACACCAGTACAATTTGTTTGAGTACAAATATGCAAATGAGCATTTGAAGGCACCTGTCAATCAAACAACATTCAAGTACTTCAGGTTTTGTTACTGGTTGCTCATTTTGTTTGTTAGCTGCTGTAAAATCTAACAAATGTGCTAACTTAATTCTTTTTGTTGACTTTACTTAAAGTGCAATTGCTTTTTTTTTCTTCACTGATGTAGATCTATTAAAGCTTACAATTTGTGTTAAAAGTACTAGTTACTCAAATGTCCCTAGTTAAAGTTACATGATTTGTTTGAGTGCTGTGAAAGTCATGTGACCACTAACGTCATCAAATTGGATTGAGAATTTTCTGATCAGCGGCCAACGATGGTGAGTGTTTATACATATACTTTAAGTTTAATGTTAAGGAACTTGATATGATATTAAATTCAAAGTTAATGGATTAGTGCATGTGTTTTGTCGAATATTTGCTTGTTTTTAAAGGCTAGTCAGAGACATCGGCATAGGTTATACTTAGCAGTAAATTAAGAATAAAGTCACTAATGTACACCTTCTTACTTAAAATGGAAGCCATTGATCATATAGGATATTCTTGAGGCAATATAAAGTGTAATTGTATATTATATTTTGTTATATCGTCTATGTCGTGCCACGAAAATATATCCGATTAGTTTTCAGCGGTCGAATTACTGACACGTTACAGTGATGAAGCACGGATGAATGGGAAAACAAAGAACAGGACGTGCTTGACTGATAACTAACTTTAAAATATACGAAAGTTCGGCACTTCCGTACTTAGACGCCCGTCAGCATTTAAGAGCAGAAATGTGTTCTGTTTCGCGGCATTTTAATGTTTAAATGAACGCACAGTTATGTAAAATACCAGTCTTGCAGAATATTCACATAAACATTCGGTTATGTCTAAAACGAACGCAAATGAGTAGGAGAAAAACGGTTGTGGACCAAATTATTTGCGTCTGTCCAGTTAGTAATGGCTATCCTTGTCTTTTTTAGGAAAGAGATTTTTCACACTACTTTGCACAACAGAGATGTTGCACATCACAACAGTAAGTGCTTACAATTTTGTATAGTATTATTTATGTTCAGTTAGATTTGTATCTGCTGTTGTTCATGAATTAACAGAGTTTTTTTTTTTTTTTTTTTTTTAACCATTATATTACAGATCAGTACCTGCTGGTTTAATATGCACTTGGGGACATACGAATGGTGATTCCAAAGCAGGATACGTATATGAGGTTAGTAAATTTTTTTTTTTTTTTTTTTTATAAATGTATACTACAAGCTGCATGAGTGAAAATTATGTTAAAGATGTTCATCTCAGACATTTATGTGGGTTTTTTTTTTTTCGAATCACTAATCACTTTTCTTTTTCTCAAAATCGCTTAATCCTACCAGGAAAAACAGACAAGGCAGTTGGAGAAGGTATGTGATAACTCTGCTTGGCAGAAAAAAAGGGTGTTTTAAAGAGATACTCCTCCCAAAAATCAAAAATATCTGATCATTTAATAATTCTTATACTGCCCCATATGTATGTGATTTTTTTTTTTTTTTCTTCAGATGGAAATAATCCATGTGAGTCCATATAATGCAAGAGGATGGGACCCTCAAAGTTAATGCTTAAAAGTTCCAAGCCATTTAAAACTAGTATATTTCATTTTTTGTAACCAAAAATCAATGGTTTTGGGTCTACTGTTATACAAGCAATTAATGAGAGAAACATTGTGAAGATTCAGTAGACATTTATTCATCCACTGTGCTAATATGTTTTTGTGTGTGTGTGTGTGCGTGTGTGTGTGTGGTGTGTGTGTTTTTGTTTTGTTTTGTTTTGTTTTTTCAAATATGGACTCCCTGAGATTTTCTTAAAAATCTTTGTGTGTATTTATTTGAAGAAAGAAAGAAATACACATCAAAGTTAGCATGAGGGTGATACATAATGAGAGTTTTAATTTTTAAGTGAACTGTCCCATTAAATTAAAGGGATTGTCAGCAAATTAAAAACAATGAATAGACATTCTTTACATGTACAGAATAACATGGAATCTCATTTTATATACTCTACTCTCTTTTCAGGAAAATAAGGTTACTCTTCAACACACTGTGGTTCTCCATGGCATTTCTGTCCTGCTTGGGCACAACAGTGAGAGGAAAGATCTGGCTTGTTTATTTTCTTGTTTTCTCTTGATTCTGCTGTTTTGTTTACTTGTTGATGCAAGCTGACATTGCAATACATGTCAAAGGAGTTAGACAATATTAGCAAATGTTTTTGTAACTATGTAAGCTAAAGTATATTGAGTATGCATTCTTTTTTTTTTTTTTGTTTGTTTTCTACCTAACATTGTTAGGGAGGCAGACAAACTCATCTTATCTCATAAAGACCCATCTTTTGAACCTGGCTTACACATAACACGCTAACACACTTGCTACATCATAAGAAGAATTGTATTTAATATTAGTCTGTTTTGTTCGTATTCCAAGGTCACCGTAGCCACCCAGATCCAATCTGTATCCAGTCCAGACGGTGGATCAGGACCTAGAGATGACCTCTACAGCCCTGAATGTCATCAACTAGAGGAGCCCCAGAACCAGATCCCCAGTAAGGACCTCGTCACCTAGATGGCCATCAGCATGAGACCATGGGAACCTGATGAGTCCTCTGCACAGTCTGACTTTGCTGCAGCCTGGAATTAAACTGCTGGTTTGTGTTGCCAAAGGAGAACTGACCCCCTGACTGAGCCTGGTTTTTCCCAAGGTTTTTTTTCTCCATTTCTGTCACCGATAGAGTTTTGGTTCCTTGCCGCTGTCTTAAATTGCACGTAATACTACTGAGTTAAGATTGCTTAATTGAATTAAGGCACAATCGAAAGAAGTAAACTTAACAAATCACTTTTTACAGTGAAGGGGGTGAGTACATTATATGTGAATCTTTGTTTTGGAAGTGGACTTCTCCTTTAACCTTAGAGGGTTAAAATAAGGACCAGGATCAATGTGAGCACAAGAGTTGATATTAAACACATCTAGCACTCTTTTGTGAGTTTATTTTTAATACCTGCCATAAAACATTATTTTAAATAACGAGCTGATTAAAAATAAAAGATATTCTGGAAACTTGTGATGAGGACAAGGATCATGATTCTGTTGAACCGTTTTAAACAGACGTTGTCATAAAGTGAAGATCTTTTATGCTATAAAGCATCAACCATATCTGTATCTGATTATCTCTCCATAATTCAGTGACATCTGTTTTTAGAGTGACTGTTTGCCCCTCTATCACTGATACTGACTTCATTTCAATGGTCACAGCAGCACAAAAATGGAGAACAGAAATTAGAGAAACAGAAACAAACAAAGCATTATTTATACATTGTTTTTTTTGTTTGTTTTTTTTTCACGCCAAAGAAAATGTGGTGTTTGACCCACAGGGAAATATACTTAGAATAAACTGTCCTATATAAACAACAACAACAACAAAAAGGAAACCTGAAAAACTGACCAAGCTGAATTGACAATTTTAGGAAAAAAAAAAAAAAAAAAAAAAAAAGGGAAACGCACTAATAATGCAGTAATAATTAAGGGAGACTAATAAATAGTAAGCAAAATCAAATGACCAAATAACTTAAAATACCAGACTTGGCAATAAGAACAAATAAACCCATTAGACTTTCCTATTACAAAATAGGAAATTACAGAGAAAACTAACACTCTAAAAGAAGACATCTAGAATTTACATAATGGAACTTACTAGGGGAGTGTCCCCAGCATATTTTAGTGCTCTTTCTATTTTGTGTGTTGGCCAGAAAGAGGTATGGTGCTCCCCTTAGCAGCACAGACACCTTCAGCACCATGGAGAGCACCAACAAACTTATTTTGTAATTACTTTTCATTTACTTGTAAATTTTAATGCCATCTACTTTTTATTTTTTGTCAATTATACACTTTATGTTGTTTTTCACTATTCATTTTAACTTTATGCAGCAATACTGCAGATGCTTACATAAATGAATGTAAAACTGAAATTGAACTTTACAAGGGAAGAATCTGAAATCACATGATTAACTACTACTGTCTCTCCTTCAATTTCATTTTATGTAAGCTGAATTGCTTTGGAGATTTGTAGTCACAGAAAGAAACAGAAGCTCACAGCATTTTAGTTTGAAAGAATACTAATACTTACACTCTTGATTTTTTCGTTTATGCTTCCTGCTGAACCAAATCACACCAACGGCAACAGCCAGGATCAGCAGGACTGCACCAAGAAATACTGCTTTCATATCATGCAAACTTATATTCAGTGCTGGAGTATCTACATGTGATTCTGTGGATAGAGGCAGACGGTCATTACTGTGATTTGTAACAAACACTAGTATAAATTATCAGCAAATCTAATAGAGAGAAAATGTCAGTGATAATGAAGTAAATCATCACACTTCATACACACTCACCATGTAGCAACATATTAATTCAGCAGTTGCTCCCAGCTATTTTATTATTATTATTATTATTATTATTATTAAGTTGGCTTGAGAAAGCCAATTTACTGTTCTACTATTTAAGATTATTATTCTTCTTCTTCTAAGCCAAATTTCGGTATCTATCTCCTCCTAGAGCTTTCAAACTAGAACCACCAAACTCGGCCCAGACCTTCAGACTGGTCTGACTCGATGTGCTGTATCTTTTCTAACTGATCCGGGTTACAGTTTTCGTAAACCAGTCTATCAAAGCCACCAAAAATCCCATAGACTTACATTGACGGACTGTTCAAATGAGACAACACTCTTCAACACTTCCCAGAATTCCTTGAGGCTCAATCAAGCTTCCGTTCTATGTACTATTTCTAATCAATTTAAACTAAATTTAAGATTCCACTCTAATATTTCTAATATTTCTAATCTATCTAGCTATCTAAATCATGCTGGCAACGTGCTAGTAACATGCTAATCATGTTAACAACATGCTAGCAACTTGGTAATCATGCTAGCAACGTGCTAGTTACACGCTAATCATGCTAACAACATGCTAGTAACATGCTAATCATGCTAGTAACATGCTAGTAACATGTTAATCATGCTAGCTACATGCTAGTAACTTGCTAATCGTGCTAGTAACATGCTAGTAACATGCTAATCATGCTAGCTACATGCTAGTAACTTGCTAATCATGCTAGTAACATGCTAGTAACATGTTAATCATGCTAACAACGTGCTAGTAACATGCTAATCATGCTAGCTACATGATAGTAACTTGGTAATCATGCTAGCAACTTGCTAGTTACATGGTAATCATACTGGAAACATGTTAACAACATGCTAGTAACATGCTGATCATGCTAGCAACATGCTAGTAACTTGCTAGTCATGCTAACAACATGCTAGTAACATGCTAATCATGGTAGCAACATTCTAGTAACTTGCTAATCATGCTAACAACATACTAGTAACATGCAAATCATGCTAGCAACATGCTAATCATGCTAACAACATACTAGTAACATGCAAATCATGCTAGCAACATGCTAGTAACTTGCTAATCATGCTAACAACATGCTAGTGACATGCTAATCATGCAAACAACATGCTAGTAACTTAGTAGTCATGCTAGCAACATGCTAGTTACATGCTATTCATACTAGAAACATGCTAACAATGTGCTAGTAACATGCTAATCATGCTAACAGCATGCTAGTAACTTAGTAATCATGATAGCAATGTGCTAGTTATGCTAATTATACTAGAAACATACTAGCAACGTGCTAGTAATATGCTAATTGTGCTAACAACATGCTAGTAAATTGGTATTCATGTTAGCAGCATGCTAATCATGTTAGAAAAATGCTAACAACATGCTAGTAACATGCAAATTATGTTAGAAACATGCTAGTAACTTGCTAATCATGCTAACAACGTTCTAGTAACTTGCAAATTATGCTAACAACATGCTAATCATGCTAACAACATTGTAATCAGCCTATAAAAATACAAGCAATAAGCTAATCATGCTAAAACATGACAAACATTAACAACATGTTAAATCATGCTAGCTGCTTTCATACTTTTACAACTGCTTCAAACTTACTGGCTAGGCTTTCTCAAGGCCAACTTAAAGTTTGTTCTCAAACTTTACTCATCTAGTTATTATTATTATTATTATTATTATTATTATTATTATTATTATTATTATTATGTTCCAGTACAGAGTCTTTAAAGAAGTCACAAGAACACTGTTGTGTTCAACTGTATCAAAAAATCTGGATCAATATGAGTCAAGTATTCAATTACACCACTTTACTGAATATTACACTTTTGTTTGTACTGCTTTACTTGATAGGATTAGAAACTGCATTCCCGTATAGCACTGACATATTTTGTTGTGATCATAAAATGTTATAACAAAGAAATGTTGGGATTGAAACACATATAGCCTGCTTTTACAGTTTTTCTCAATTGCTAAAACACTATACCCAGTCTTTTGAACTACAATTTCAAAATCATAATGCCATTTCTGACAGCAAAGTTTTTTTTTTTTTTTTTTTTTTTTCTTTCAGCAAGAATGAGTTGTTTTGAGTGGAGAGCTTCATTTTGACCTGAATAAAGTAAGTTTGAGGAATTGAGTTAAAAGTTATGGATTTGTGTTTAGAGTTTCGCTTAAAATAGGCATAATTTTAAGCGCTTGTCATATCGCAACTATTTAGTGCAGAGGTTCTCAACCTTTTGGAACTTAAACCCTCCCCTATCGTGTGGCACGACCCCCAACCCCCCCACCCCTCCAAAGCGAATGGAAGAAGTTATTTTACGGCGTAATGAACTTATCTTTAAACTTTAAAAGTCCATTCCGCTGCTACTGACGTTCTGAATGTGTCTGCACTGACAGCAAGTAAGCTCCGCCTCTCCAGACCGACAGAAAATTGCAGAGGAAGAGGAACGCGAATTTCCGCGCTGGTGGAAACACCACCAGACTTCACTTTTGCTTTCACTTTCGAGACCGGCTCGGAAAGCGTTTAGTGTCTCCGCCAGCAGCAGCAAATCAGCGCAGCTGGAAGAGATCCGCGTTCAAGCGCACGCAATAGGCTGAAAATGCCACAAAGCACCAGCAAACGTAATTACAATGAATGTGTCGGGGGAAATAAGGAGATATTTGAATTATTTATTAATAAACCAGTGTTTTCAGTGTTGCAAGGATGAAGTTGCCGATCCTGACTCACCATCTCCTCTCTGGACGCGCCTTTAGAGAAATGCATCTTTACAGATTACATATTGAGAGAGTTTTTGTGACACAGTATTTGTTTTATTTCGTTAATTAATAATTTCAAGCTTTCTATAGATATGTGTATCATGTCTGTGAGGTATGTATTTGCTGAGTTTCCCTTCATTTTTGTGAAGCGCTCCTGTTGAGGCAACAGAAAGCGCATCATATTTGTTTTCTTTATTTAATAAAAGCACCTTTTGCAACGTTTTGTTGATGTTGTGAGTGCACACAAATAAAAATAGACCCTTAACAGTTAAAATAAAAATAAAAATGACGGAATATTTTAAATTGTTTCCACTGAAAAAAAATGCAAGTCATTGCGCTGGCACCTCAATGTCCTGAAATGTGCCTTTAGCTTCCACTCTCCGCGCAAATTTGGGTATGGGTCTAATAGCGCACATTTCTCTAAGTTTAACGTTGCAACTAACATTGTTTTATACGTGAACTCTTTTGGGCCTATATTTATAGATTTTATTTTAAGCAAGTCGTGATGATTTGAGAAGGCAAAATTGATCAAACAGTCCTTACTTTAAATATAGCCTAAAGTTTTTGTTTTTTAATGAACAAAAATGCTCCAAACGTTTTTCTAAATTAACTTTAATTAACAAAAGAATGAAACTAAATAAAATCACTTTGCCATTACATACAGAACTGAACTATTTCAGTAGATGAAACAGTAGTATAAGCTGTTTTGGGAGAAGGGGGAAAAAAGACCGATCGGGCCGATAATTCTGATAAGCTGTCGGACAAGGGCCGGGCTAGGAAATGCATGTGAGGCCCGTGCAGGGCTATAATGAACATTTATCCGAATACTTTAATTATTTTTCAGCGTTTGCAACACAGAAATATAACCTATACCGTGTATCCTGGTCCTGAAGCTTGTGCAAACAGCAGGTAAGAGTTTCACTTATCCAAAGATGTTCTGAGGGCAGAAAGGAAAATGATTGGTTTACAGATTCAACCAATGAAATTGAAGCAGAGGCGGGGTCAGGAAATTTGGACGTGTGGAGGGAATACTTCAGACAGAAATGTTATTAACGCTTCGTGGGAGGCATTTGCTGCAAGGTAAGTGAATTTACCATGTATTTTATTTAAAAAATAGTAATAAATCAACATAACGCTAACGTTTACCGAGATAATTAGCCGACAAAGACGCACAGAACAAGTAATCATCGACTACATATCATATCATATGCATTTTCATTCAACTGCTTTAGCAGTCGATCGCACCAAAGCTGCTTATGGGGTAGATTGAGTAAAACATGCTTTTCCAATGCTACCGCGCTGTCTGTGATACCGAAATGAGCGACAACAGAACTCGTTCAAATCTCCATGACATTTCATTAGTCAGTTAGCGCTGCTCTCAGGGCAGGAGTAAAATAACAGTACTAAACTGAATTAAGCACTGCTCTCAGGGCAGGAGTACTCAATAGGTTCGTATTACTGTTATTTTTAGTGTACTATGCGCTGCTCTTAGGGCAGGAGTACTGAATAGGTTCATATTACTGTTATTTTTTTATTCATTTATTTTTTTTTTTTTTCCCGGCCATATTACTGTTATTTTTACTAAACTATGTGCTGCTCTCGGGGCAGGAGTACTCAATAGGTTTGTATTCCTGTTATTTTTACTAAACTATGCGCTGCTCTCGGGGCAGGAGTACTCCATAGGTCCGTATTACTGTTATTGTTACTAAACTATGCGCTGCTCTCAGGGCAGGAGTATTGAATAGGTTCATATTACTGTTATTTTTACTAAACTATGCGCTGCTCTCAGGACAGGAGTAAAAAATAACAGTACTAAACTGAATAATGCGCTGCTCTCGGGGCAGGAGTACTCAATAGGTTCGTACTACTGTTATTTTTAGTGTACTATGCGCTGCTCTCAGGGCAGGAGTACTCAATAGGTTCGTATTACTGTTATTTTTACTAAACTATGCGCTGCTCTCAGGACAGGAGTAAAAAATAACAGTACTAAACTGAATAATGCGCTGCTCTCGGTGCAGTAGTACTCAGTTGGTCTGTATTACATTACCATTATATTTATAAAACAGTAGACAATTTCTGTATGATTGATTGATCTTTTATTTTATTCTTCAGTTACCTGGAGGAGTTGCAAAATCTGGACAAATCAAAGGAGCTAAAACTGAAGATCTGATACTGCCGAGTCCAAAATGGTGCAAAAATGGAGATGTATGAAAAGTGGTGTAAGTTTGGATCCACCTGATAAAAGCACATAATAGCCAGATTCAGTCGGTAACTGTTAATCATGGGGACGCAAGCGATTTTCAACATTTACAGGGCCATCCGAATCCAGAATGTTGGTGTTTTTCTCCCATCACCCTCGTAAAAATTCCCAGCCAAATGACATGCTGTTTTTTAGGCACCAAGGTTGTGTGGTCGAAGAAATCGATTCAAAATGAACTACAACAAAAATATTTCATAACTGCTCCAGCACAGCGGGTAGGAGCTGTTAAGAACAAAAAGACAAGAAAAGTACTTAAACATTTTAAATTAGTCATTATTATGGCAGTAATATGTATGCAATACAATTTTAAAATATAGGCCTACAATTACATGCATAAAAATATAAACCAAGCAGCCTTGTCATTATAGTCCCTCATGTCCGCTGCATTCTCAAAACTTTGAAAATACCCAAAATATCAAAATCAACTGTGGCGGCAGATAATTTTCTTATTTAGCGCCCAGACTCTGGAACAATCTACCCAACACTGTTCAGGAGGCAGACACACTCTGTCAGTTTAAATCTAGATTAAAGACCCATCTCTTTAACCTGGCCAACACAAAACATTAACACATTTCTATAATTCAAGTCCGTTAAAGGATGGTTAGGCTGCATTAATTAGGTGAACCGGGAATAATTTCCATAACACCTGACGACTCATTGCATCATAAGAAGAATGGCATCTACACTAATATTAGTCTGTTTCTTTCTTATTCCAAGGTCACCAGATGATGGATCAGCACCTAGAGACCACCTCTACATCCCTAAATGTCCTAAATGAGTCCTCTGCAATCTGACTTTGCTGCAACATGGAACTTTTGCATTATTGACACACTATTGTCCTATTAAAAACTGTAAAGTTGCTTTGACACAACCTGTTTTGTTAAAAAGTGCTGTATAAATAAACGTGATTGATTTACCTCATGTAAATAAGAGGTTGCATGCAACATATTTCTGCTAATCTTCACATTTCTCATGACACCTATCATTTTGAGAGATAAAACTTAAGAAAACCATTTCAGCTATAGTGGGTCTATTTAAATAACATATTGAATTTAAATTTATTCTTAATTCAAGCATGTGACATTTAATTTATAGCAGACAACTATGCGACAGGCCATATGAGCAGTGCATTCCTGGGTTCATATGATCACACTGTGAATAAATCAAATCCATGAGTTTTATCACTGAGGTGCCATGTACATAAATTTTCACATATGTTCCTACTGTCCGAATAGGGCTTCTGGGGCTTTTTTGTGCAACCACTTAATGTTCCTCCCATGGACTATTGCAGAGAAATTAAGACTTGTAATTTTAATTATAACTTGTGAGTTATTTATTTTTATTTTTTTAATAATCGTGTTTTTAATGTTGTATCATTCAATGTCTGTTGTACAGACTGTTTAAGAACAAAATGAAAGAAATGTTGATTGAAAATAATCAGTTTACGGGTCCAATATTACAATAAAATAAGTTTAATTACGACTTCTTTCTGTTTTTATACAATTACAAATTACAAACAAATCGTTTCACAACAAAAAAGTTCAGCAAGCTGTATCATTAAACTGCTGTAGTCTTAACTAGTGGATATCATCATTCCTAGAGGCTTTTAAGTTTTTTATTTTTGTATTTTTTATTTTTATTTTAGACATGAGTCTAAGAACAAATTTGAACAGGCTCCCTTTAAACCAAGCCCAAGGTCATAGGTTGCTTTGCCAAATATCTTCTCAAAACCAGTCTCTCAAAGTCTATAGAAATGTTTGTAAGGTCTTCCTGCAATTGAAATGCATAAAGAATTTTGTTTCAGTTTACACTGACAGTCATGATAAAAGAAATAAAGGAAAAAAAAAAAAAAAAGAATTTTACGTAAAGGCTTTAGTTTGGGATATTGAATCATGAACATCCTCATTTTCATATATTTTCTGGACCACTTTCTTTTGTGCAGGAAACTTCCATGCCAGGAACACGACATCACTGACCATCTCACTGCATAGCATCTGAAATGTAGCAATGTAAACAAACAGAATTACTAGCAAAATCATAAGATTAAAGATAAAAATCACTTACAACTCCCTCAAAATTGACAATTTCTTAGGGACATGTAATACATCTTTAAACCCTGCACTCCTAGAGCCTACTATACTCTGGCCTCAGCTACAACCACAATGACTGAGGGCAGATCAAAGTAGACGTTTGAGGGAGAGCTAATGAAGTCCATAGGCTGGAATTATCCAAACAAACCTAACAGGTAATTGGTAACAGGAAGTGAGACTGGAGTTTCTGACACTTAATATGGGCACTTAAAAAAAAAGACAAGATTCTCAACTAAAACTAGATGAACTTACAAAGAAAGTCCAGAGATTCCCTTTCTCCAAGTATGGACCAGTGACGACTTCTGCTTTTTCCAATAAGTTTTTCTGCAAAGAGAAGAAAAACTACATGAAAGAGTCAATGACAGGCCTATAGTCATACAGAATACATGACAAATAACAGTAATATGAACCCATCCAGTACTCCTGCCCAAAGAGCAGCGCATAGTTTAGTAAAAATAACAGTAATACGAACCTATTGAGTACTCCTGCCCCGAGAGCAACGCATAGTTTAGTAAAAATAACAGTAATAAGAACCTATTGAGTACTCCTGCCCCGAGAGCAGCGCATAGTTTAGTAAAAATAACAGGAATACAAACCTATGGAGTACTCCTGCCCTGAGAGCAGCACATAGTTTAGTAAAAATAACAGTAATACGAACCTATTGAGTACTCCTGCCCCGAGAGCAACGCATAGTTTAGTAAAAATAACAGTAATAAGAACCTATTCAGTACTCCTGCCCTGAGAGCAGCGCATAGTTTAGTAAAAATAACAGTAATATGAACCTATTCAGTACTCCTGCCCTGAGAGCAGCGCATAGTACACTAAAAATAACAGTAATACGGGCCTATTGAGTACTCCTGCCCTGAGAGCAGCGCTGATGTTAATGCTAGCGCTAACTGACTAATGAAATGTCAGGGAGATTTGAAGGAGTTCTGTTGTCGCTCATTTCGGTATCACAGACAGCGCGGTAGCATTGAAAAAGCATGTTTTACTCAATCTACCGCATAAGCAGCTTTGGTGCGATCGACTGATAAAGCAGTTGAATGAAAATGCATATGATATGAAATGTAGTCGATGATTACTTGTTCTGTGCGTCTTTGCCGGCTAATTAACTCAGTAAACGTTAGAGTTATGTTGATTTATTATTATTTTTTAAATAAAATACATGGTAAATTCACTTACCTTGCAGAAAATGCCTCCCGCGAAGCATTAATAACGTTTCTGTCTGAAGTATTCCCTCCACACGTCCAAATTTCCTGACCCCGCCTCTGCTTCAATTTCATTGGTTGAATCTGTAAACCAATCATTTTCCTTTCTGCCCTCAGAACATCTTTGGATAAGTGAAACTCTTATCTGCGTTCAAACAAAGCTTAACTTACATGACCAGAGCTCTCTCTGGATCAGCGGTTGCGCAAAAGCTAAATAACTGTCGCCTAAAAAAAACTCACCCTGGGGGCTCAGCTAGAATATTTTAAACTCACGTGTGAACGGGTTAAGTTGCACAAGATTTAGTCTCACATAACCAGACCTTCAGACTGACGGCAGAAGCCAACATTTAGCCAACGTTCCGTGGGCTGAGACTACACAAGATAAGATTTTGTTCGCCTGATAAGTGAATGTATAAATCAATGATGTTCTTCTGCTGTTTGCTTGCATGTGCTACATTATGAATTTGGACAGATTGCTCTACTTACAATCTTTATGATCTGTATATATATATGTATATGTATATATATATTCTGTAATTCTGTACTAACACTCACCAGTTCTGCATTTCAGTTTACCTATTTGAATCTGTGTGCCTTGTTTCTCTACTATATTAAGTACTATAATAACTTTTGTAAAAGTTCTAAAAGCGCTGGTCACAGGAGATTACATTTAAAATACTCTTTAAAAAAAATAAATGTCTGGGGTTTAAATTGCAACTTTCTGGGTATTATTACAAATGTGGTCCAGTTTTTTTTTGTTTTTGTTTTTGTTTTGTTTGTGAACACTCTAAACAGCTTTATCCCACATTTTTACAGCTGTTATGACCTCCAGGGGTTAGCCGTAACAGAAAAGGTGAAAGGTGTGTCAACACCACAGAGATGGCAAATAAACAAAAGCAATACAATACATAATATCATATTTATTATTAAAAATATACAATATATGTTGTTAATATTGGTTAAATGGGAGGGGGAAATCCTGGCCATACCCAGTTAGGAAAAAAAAAAAGAAAGAAAAAGTGGTACTGCAGGAACTGTGAATAAATTGCTGGCAGATAATAATAATAATAATAATAATAATAACAATAATATCACAGCAATTATATATATTACCTTAGACTTAGATAAAGTTTGATCAATATGTATGTATAGTTTTAATGTTTTTAAAAGAAGTCTCTTATGCTTATTAAGCTATACATTTATTTGATCAAAAAAAAAAAAACAGCAATATTGTGAAATAGAAAGGTAAACAAAAACAAAACAAACAAACAAAAAAAACAATAACAATTTTATAAAAACATTGAAACCTTTTTAATTCAACGGTCACTTTAAAAAAAAAAAGAAATGAATACTTTTATTCATAAGGATGTGTTAAATCAATGCTGAAAATGTTAAAAAATTGTAACATTTTTAATGTGTTAAAAATAGAAAACCATCATTTTACTTTTTTATGTAATAATAATAATAACAATAATAATAATAATAATAATAATGTTTTACAATAATATAGTTCTTTTTGTATTTATGATTAAATAAATGCAGACTTGATGATCATAAGCAACTTCTTTCAAAAACATTAAAAATTGTAATGTGCCCAAACTTTTGACCGGTACTACTATACAAGTAAAAATATAAAAATTTTAAATGTAAATATTGTATAAATAAAAATGTTAGTAATCATATTTGCCATCTTTTGACTGGTAAACAAGCGCACAGAGCGCCAGATGTGAATTCGTGTTTTGAACACTAGATGGCGCTCTTTGTAGCAGTAAGCAAACTTTCTATTTAATTAATTCCTGCTGTTAGATTTAACTACATGTGGAATGCCTATTTTAACATCCACCACTGTTCAATATAACAGATGTTCCACCAATGACAGATTTCTTGATTTTCTTTGTTTTGGAATTTTGTATTCATTCATTCATCCATGTACCATTTCAGAATCAGAAAGAGCTTTATTGGCAAGTGTGCTTACAAACACAAGGAATTTGTCTTGGTGACAGAAGCTTCCAGTGCACAGACAGGATCACAAGTGAGGGGGGGGGTTGCAATGCATCTACCTGTTAATGCATTGACCTTCGGAAACTATGGTCCCCACTCTCCAGAGAGCGTGCACACAGATTCTGAGTGATGCTGCGAAGCGGGCAGGAAAACTCGGAGCGGATTAACGGAATCAGTGGATGTTTAGCGGATTGGTAACCAAACGTTTTGAGCTGGTGTGGGTTGGTGAGAGGGGCACCTCAGCCGATTATTAAAATGTTTTTATAACTTACCAATCAGATTCCACCAGCATAAAAATACCAGTGTCTGACCTAATAGAACTATCTGTCAACTACCCTCAAAAATGTTTGACCCTCCAAGTGCTCACAATGCATTTGCATATGATACAATATATAGTTATAGTTCAAATGACTGTTATTAAGAATTTAGCTGTTCTTAATGCGTGAAAAAATCTATACATTTATCGTTTAACATACTTTCAGGTAGTCCACTTCATGTTCACTTCAACACTTGGGCCAAATACAGGAAATACGTCATATAAGTAGTCAAGGGGTCAAGAGCAAAAACAGCAAGTGTGGGTATTTGGGAAGGGCAAAAGTTTAAGAAACAACATGTTATATATGTTACATATGCTGTGCAAATTTTAAAAGCAGGAATGTTTGATAAAAGGGTAAAACTAACACAGACCTACCACTGCAAATGTCTCCCTCCGCAGCTTTCTGTCTTCTCTGTTTCTAAATGAATACCTCTCCACAAACAAGACTGGGCTGACTGCTTCCTTTAGGTCTTTTCAGCTAAAAAAAAAAAAAAAAGGGAAAGAAAATATAATTATACAGAGAATGTTAACCATTTCACACATGAGTTTAAAATATTCTAGCTGAGCCCCCCAGGGTCAGTTTTTTTAGGCGACCGTTATTTTAGAATGTATCGCCTTATTGTTTCCATGGCGACGGGTCGTGTTTGTCACGTGACACAACGCAGCCTAGCTGTATGACACATGCATCACTTTTATATCGTTTTTCCTTTTTATTATTAATATTCACAAACGTGCTTACTGTATTATGAAATAAATGATATTCAGATTTTGAAATCTGTGCAAGTAAATTTATTTAGAGGTTTAAACACTTTTATAATGACCGCGTTAGTTGATCTATACCGGGTGATGGGCGCCGCCATGTTAGTTTGCGCTTAATCCGAGCTGTGGGATTTACAAGACGCAAATTCATCCTCTCCTCCCGAAAAACATTAAAGTAAGTCTCTGGCGAGCTTGGAGAAGAACAGGGTAAACTTCATAGTTACCTACACAATGTGTATATGATATCAATAAAACATGTCGTCAGATAACATTTGTAAGGATCATTATTGCCGCTTCCATAGACATTGGCGTGTATTTTGCAAACTATAAATGCATCGTTTTACTAGGACTTATGTGTATTTAAATGTCTGGAACCTAATATAAGAATGATGTGGTTGAAAACACTGAATAGTTGCGATAATATGACAAGCGCTCAGCGCGTCTGATCTGGTTTAGCGCCAGCCAAAGAGCCAAAGCAGATTTGAATTCAGCAATTGATCACGTGATGCGCTGAACGCTCGAATCACACCGGTGTGATCGTACGCCTTAGGGCCAATAGGGTCTGGCTGCAGACATGCACCTGCGCTCTCAGACGCCTGCACTACCGCAAGTGACGTAATTTGCAGTCTATTTTATATTTTACTTTATTATATATATATATATATATATATATATATATATATATATATATATATACACACATATATATATAAATATATATATATATATATATATATATATATTTTTTTTTTTTTTTTTTTTATCGAATCTCTCAACATTTTACAACAGTAGCCAGGTGGTGAAGACAAGAAAAAAGAAACTAAATTACAATGTCACTCGCAATCGCCACCTGTACTCTCAGCTACCTGCGATGTCACTTGCAGTCCACACAAATCTTAGTCCGTTTGCCACATTAAGCATTTGCTGGGCAAGTATAAAAGTGAAAGTTTGTGCATTCATGGCCATATGCTTGCGTTGAAGTACATTAAATTAATAGACTATATTACAAATTTGATCGTTTAATGGCACTTAATGTATCTTAATACATTAAGCCATATCAAGTGTTAATGTTTTCTGCAGGAGGAAAAGGCGTAACGAGAGACTGCATTGCGTTCATATTCTGCTGTTCTGTGGCTACGGATTTGCGGGTCTTGTTTTTATGTCCTACAGATGACTTGCAGGACCCTGTACGTTATGCTATTAAATTAGTTTTAATCGTTTAGCGACCACAGCCTCTTGTCTCCATTGGCAACACGCATCATTTGTGTAGATTGCAAGTGATGTCGCAGGTAGCTGAGAGTGCAGGTGGCGATTGCGAGTGTCATTGTAATTTAGGTTATTTTTTCTTGTCTTCACCACCTGGCTACTGTTGTAAAATGTTGAGAGACTCAATTTAAAAAAAAAAATAAATAAAAAATAAAGTAAAAATAAAATCGACTGCAAGTGACGTCACTTCCGGACTTGCAGTTGTCTGAGAGTGCAGGCGTCTGAGAGTGCAGGTGCATGTCTGCAGCCAGACCCTTCTCCTTCAGGGACCAGCCAAGAATGATCGTATGCGTGAAAGGGTTAATAATGATCTGTGAGCAAAATATTTAAGTTATAAACTGATATGAATGAACTGCAATAAATCCTGATTGATCTTTATGAAAGTGGCCCTTGGATATGGCCTCTTTAATAGTGCGTAACCAGATGTGACCTAGTAGATCCCACAGCACCAAATATAAAATCAACTGGGATGCCATAAATTCCAGTGACTTTCCCTTATTTGAACCCAATACTACATTATGCAGTTCATCCAATGTAATTTCAGAGTTTAGACTATCAGCTTCTTCATTTGAATGTTTAGTTAAATACAGTTGGTCCAAAAAAACTATTTAACTAGTCTACGGTAGGTTGCATTTCAGTTTTTCAAAAAATGCCTTGAATGTTTTATTGATGTCTGTGGGATGTGAGGTGAGACCACTTTTAGAGCTTTTGATTGACTGAATGTTAAAACGTTGCTCATGTTTTTTTCAGAGTGAGCGCAAGGAGTCGACTCGGTTTGCTTTCATCTATGTAATATTTATGTTTTGTAATATGAATTAAATATTCTGTTCTCTGTCAAAGCAAGTCATTAAGAGCAGCCCTTTCAACATTCAATTTCTGTTGTTTTTCTTTAGAAAATGTATTACCCAATTCCCTCTCTAATTCCCCACACTTACTCTATAATGCTGATAATTGTTCAAGACAGTTCTTTTTAAGTCTAGCAGTGAAGGAGATGGCATTATTTCTTAAAAACCCTTTGATAGGTGCCCAGAACATGATCTTGATTAGAGACAGAATTTTGGTTTAAGTTAATAAATTCAATCAGTTTGAGTCAGTTGAGAAAGTAAGTCTTCATTTTGCATTAAAAAAGAATTAAACCTCCATCTGGAAGGTTTACAGAGAGTGTTAATCTGGAGATGTGCAAATACAACATTATGATCGAGATACTTTGTGGTAGAAATTCAGTATTGATTAGATCTGAAAGTAATGATGACAAAAGCGGAATATAGTCAATTCTCGAGAATGATTTTTAACTTGGGAAACTCACGCAAGTTGACACATAAAGGTTATAGCATGCTAAAAAGATATCCATTAGAATTTTCATAGATGTAAACAGAAAACTTGAAATTCCTGAGCGCTTTATGCGCCTGAGCGCCCCCTCCCTCTCCCAAATCCCCTATTTAGCCAACGTCTGTGGTGATCGCGAGGCAATGTCTAAGCACTAATCACCTTATTAACCCCATTGATTTCTTGAGGAAAGTTAAATTTACAAAACAATATAATCAAATGCAAAATTGTAGTCTAACATTTGACAACTCTCTAATTAGGAACTGAAACACATCTTTATCAAACAATCATATAGTAGTTCAGTGTTAACTTTTAATATAACAGTATCTGACTGACACCCTAATCAGAAAAAACATTTGAAGAGTTCAGATGCAAAACCAGCTAAAAGCCATCTTGGTCAAAAATTAGATAATGATACTGAGTGAATGCTCTTGACACATATTATACGTCCATCAAATGCTTTTACTTCAAACTCGCAAAAATAGCAGCCTCAGCCCAATCAGAAGTACCGGTACTTACACAGAAACCTATACATCTGAGCCTGATAAAAATGCATTTTTTAAAGAAAAACGTCAGATGGATTTAGCTGGTTTTGCATCTGAACTCTTCATTTGTTAAAGAACGTTTGAAATCAGAATGCAATTGCACAAAAAAGATTACCACTTCGCTTTGGTGAATAACAAGGGTGCAAGCAGAAAAAGTCTTTGGTCCATGTATAACATGGATTTGTTAGCAAAACATCACAAGTCTTTTCATACAGCCTCCTCCTTCATTGGTACCTGGAACTGAAGGTTTAAAGATCTGCGAGCCGTCGGTACCGTCGTGCCATCCAGACCCTCGATGTATTTATCAGCGTCCTCCGGAGATTCAAACGAATGCTTCTGGGCCTTGTAGGTGACTCTTAGTAGTGCTGGTTAGATCAGGAAACTTTTGGCGCTTTTCTTCCTTCCTCCATTGCGCCGTCTCAGGACTGTAGTCAGCACAGAATTCCAGACTTGTTCCTCCAGGCAGAGTCGGCTTTGCTTTATGTGCCCCTTGAAGGATGGCTTGCCTGTTAGGATAGCGGAAAAGACAAAATAGCATCAAACGAGGTTTAGATGAGTTGGAGTTCGAGTACACTCGATGAGCTCTGTCAATCTCGATCGGGCACGGGCGCGCTGAAAGGTCGAGATTGATTTGGGTAGCATTTTCTGCAGAAAGCCGATGGGATCATCCCCTTCCATTCCCGTTGGTAGATTAACCAGGTGGACATTGTTGCGACGTGACCGAGCTTCTAAATCTCTTCATTTTCATTGCATCTGTTCAATCTGAGACAGGCAAACATTCGTATCTTTTTTTGTTTTACGAGGACTGCCTTGAAGATTGTCCACATTCGTTGTGATATTCGCCAAACTTTTACTCAAAGACTCCATTTCTTCTTTCAGTGTTCAAAGAACAGCACCATTCTCGTTAATATAGTCATAAAGGGAATAAGAGCCATTTTTATTGCCTCCGTTAGCATGCTGGAAACCATTTCGTGCATAGCCTTCTGTTGTGCTTCGATTGCATGGCTAACAATGGAGGCCACATCATCCTCAAATGTTTTGAAGCGTTTCCGCTCACAGCTTGTTTTTGAGGAGACATCCACTTTTTGCCATTTCCCATTCTTAATGTATAACAGATACGTTGACAGAAAAAGAAACAATCTTTCCCCAATATGAAGGAAATGTCAGAAAATAGATTTTTGTCGGAGCCTAGTGCTGAGCTGTCATCTTGCAGCGCACGCCACCGGAAGTCCAAACATATGATACATCCATAAGAAATATTAAAGTTGCATTTTTGACAGCTCAATACCTGCTGTCAGGATGCGCTACCATCATTAACAGTAGGGCAAGTTGATTATTAAGGTGGGGATAAAGGACAACAGTTTGTCAGGAAGCCGGTTTATTTCCTGACGTGAAGGACGCTCCTTTTTACAAGGATGTTTGATCGCTTGATCAAAAGGCTGTTTCTTTTTACAGTCTGAAGTCCCCATGGTTATACTAGGAAATTTGCACCCATACATGTCAGGGGATGAGCGCCCCCTGCTGATCGACATAAAATCAGCACCAGCAGCCTAAGCCTTCTCTAATTGGTCTCCCATCCAAGAACACACCAGACTGGGGCCTGCTTAGCTTTATTGAGGAACTAGACTCTGGCTACTGCAGGCAAAGGACATGATTCTGGTATAGACCCTTGAATACAGCTGCTCTAATAGAGAGGTAGAGCATCCTGACGGACGGTATTGGGCTGGTCAGCATTCGCAATGCTGCCGCATGTTTGCGTACAATGCTATAAGCACAGCATAATGGCTGAGAGGACTGGACATTTAAATATTTACAGACATATGGCCTGGCAACATCTAATCTGACCACAGTTCACTGTTTTTCTCCCTCATCGTTTGTAAGTTTTCCATGCTCGTTTGTCTCCTATCAGGAACATCCAGTGCAGAGAAGTTTTTCTTCTTCTTCTTTCTTAATTTTGAGTGCCAAATTTCCACAGTAGGCTATATCATTGTTTTAAGATATTTCAGTAGCATAAGTGTTTAGAGTGACTGAATATCCTTATATCACTGACACATCATTTGCATGTGAACTTGAGAACATCTGAAACACAAAACAAAGCAGAAGGTGCCCTGTGATTCTAACCTCTGATTAAAACTTTGATCTGTTGTTATTTATTTATTTATTTTAGCAGGCTGGGGTCTACATGATAAATCCCTCTTTGCTAATAAAGGGGATTAGTCAAGTCAAATTACCTTTATTTATATAGCACTTTATACAATACTGGTTGTGTTAAAGCAACTTTATAGTGTCAAACAGAAATAGTTTGACAGAAAATAATTTGTCATTTTTACCAGAGAGTAATTTTTCCAGCTAAAGTCAATTCATTGAAGATTCAGTGATGTCATCATCCAGTTCAGCTCTCTCCCAATAGTGCATCCCCAACTAAGCAAGACAAAGGTGACTGTGGGAAGGAACCAAACTCTTTAGGTGACAGAAATGGAAAAAAAAAAAACGCTTGGGAGAAACCAGGCTCAGTCATGGGGCCAGTTCTTCTCTGACCAGATGAAACCAGCATGGCATAGGGTTAATCTGGCATTTGCAGCTAATTTCCTTATATGACAAATACCATTTAACTGGCTGCATTCCTCTAATTTTCACTGAGACTGTAAGACGGCGGGCCGCTCCAAGGTGTCTGAAAGGAGGTTGACCAGATGAAGGCCAAAGAGATGACAAAAGGATAAGCTCACCTTTTGCTGATCAGATCGAGTTTAATTTATGGGTCAGGTGGCACAAAACTGAGAAAGACTGAAGCCCAAGTGTGTAACGAAGTCAGTGAACGGTGGAGGAGGATGTGTCATGGTTTGGGGGATGTTTTCTGCAGCAGGGCCTTTTATACAGATAAATGGCAGGGTGTATGCAAATGTTTTATCAGAATCTCCTTCAACAACATTCAGACTTAAGGTGGGCTCTTCTAAACAGTAAACAACCAACCACCAAAAGTACCTATAGTAACCAAATGACAAAGTACCATTTACACCTTACTGACTGCATATTTGTTAATTTCAGAATTAATTGAGTTTAATGTGTTTAATTTTGGACTCTTTAGCCCTATTCGGATGGGACTAGTTTTTAACTCTTATCACCTGCCGTCTGCGATTGTCATTTATCAATTCGGATGGGACTAACATCTCCGTGTTTATTACAGAGGTGGGAGGGTCTGATTCGTACATCTGGGTGTTGCAGAGATCATGCACTCATGCGTGCATTGTGTATACTCAGATTAATTAACGTAGTAAAACAGTTTTACTACAAATACCATGGTGAAGCTGTACGGCTAGTATAGAAAAAAAATGGTTATGTGTAGTTACTTTAGTTTAACTATTTTAATTATTTATTAGTAGTACAACAATATTTACAGGTGCATCTCAAATTAGAATGTCGTGGAAAAGTTAATTTATTTCAGTAATTCATTTGTGAAACTCGTATATTAAATAAATTCAGTGCACACAGAATGAAGTAGTTTACGTTTTTGGTTCTTTTAATTGTGATGATTTTGACTCACATTTAACAAAAAACCCACCAATTCACTATCTCAATAAATTAGAATATGGTGACATGCCAATCAGCTAATCAACTCAAAACACCTGCAAAGTTTTCTGAGCCTTCAAAATGGTGTCTCAGATTGGTTCATTAGGCTATACAATCACGGGGAAGACTGCTGATCTGACAGTTGTCCGGAAGACAATCATTGACACCCTTCACAAGGAGGGTAAGCCACAAACATTCATTGCTAAAGAAGCTGGCTGTTCACAAAGTGCTGTATCCAAGCATGTTAACAGAAAGTTGAGTGTAAAGAAAAAGTGTGGAAGAAAAAGATGCACAACCAACCGAGAGAACCGCAGCCTTGAGAGGCTTGTTAAGCAAAATCGCTTCAAGAATTTGGGTGAACTTCACAAGGAATGGACTGAGACTGGGGTCAAGGCATCAAGAGCCACCACACACAGACATGTCAAGGAATTTGGCTACAGTTGTCATATTCCTTGTTAAGCCACTCCTGAACCACAGACAACGTCAGAGGCATCTCACCTGGGCTAAGGAGAAGAAGAAATGGACTGTTGCCCAGTGGTCCAAAGTCCTCTTTTCAGATGAGAGCAAGTTTTGTATTTAATTTGGAAACCAAGGTCCTAGAGTCTGGAGGAAGGGTGGAGAAGCTCATAGCCCAAGTTGCTTGAAGTCCAGTGTTAAGTTTCCACAGTCTGTGGTGATTTGTGGTGCAATGTCATCTGCTGGTGTTGGTTCACTGTGTTTTTTGAAAACCAAAGTCACTGCACCCGTTTACCAAGAAATTTTAGACCACTTCATGCTTCCTTCTGCTGACCTGCTTTTTAAAGATGCTGATTTCATTTTCCAGCAGGATTTGTCACTTGCCCACACTGCCAAAAGCACCAAAAGTTGGTTAAATGACCATGGTGTTGGTGTGCTTGACTGGCCAGCAAACTCACCAGACCTGAACCCTATAGAGAATCTATGGGGTATTGTCAAGAAGAAAATGAGAAACAAGAGACCAAAAAATGCAGATGAGCTGAAGGCCACTGTCAAAGAAACCTGGGCTTCCATACCACCTCAGCAGTGCCACAGACTGATCACCTCCATGCCACGCCAAATTGAGGCAGTAATTAAAGCAAAAGGAGCCCCTACCAAGTATATAGAGTAAATGAATATACTTTCCAAATGTTTTTTTTTATTTTTTTTTTATTGGTCTTATGAAGTATTCTAATTTGTTGAGATAGTGAATTGGTGGGTTTTTGTTAAATGCGAGCCAAAATCATCACAATTAAAATAACCAAAGACTTGAACTACTTCAGTCTGTGTGCATTGAATTATTTAATACATGAGTTTTACAATTTGAGTTGAATTACTGAAATAAATGAACTTTTCCATGACATTCTAATTTATTGAGATGCACCTGTAATGTATAATATTCATAAATGTACATATGTAATTAAAACATTATGTAACGTTAATGAGTGCAGAAATGAACGCGAGTAATCTGACCCAACGCTGATGTTACAGCAGTTAACGTGATCTGGCTCTTGATTTTATTATTGTTTTTTTTGTTTTTGTTTTTTTTTATTTTATTTCTTTGCCAGGAGGCAAACATATCAAAAATGCACATGGTAAGAGCATCTACGGTAATTCACGTTGGCCAAAACACACAAGGAAAATGCGCTGTGAAAAAAAATACTGTCGGCAATTACAGACATTCGCCTTCGGACGGGATTAGTTTTCTCAGATCATCACTGAGTTTGCCGAAAAATGGTAGGTAATTTGCTCTGGAATTATTACAGAGGTTGTGTCAGAAAAACAGACTTGGTAGATTCGGACGGGACTAAAATCACAAAGTACATCTGTGAAACACCCCCTGTAAAACTAGTCCCATCCAAAAAGGGCTTTAGTCTTTGGGTGTTGTGAAACACAACAGAATGATTTTGCACAAATGCTTTGGGAAACTTGAGTAAAAATATACTGATGAACAATAAAATATTGAACTGTTGAATAAATAAATACCAACAGTTTTGTTTTAAGTTGTTTTTGTAAGGTGAAAGTCAAACTGTGAGTGTCATGAGCAGGAATGGAAAAAACACCTTCAACCACATGCTATTTATATACACATTACATTTATTGAGACAGGACAGTACAGAGACGACAGGAAAGCACTGGGAGGAGAGAGGGGAGCGGGGGCGGCGAAGGGCCTCGAGACAGGAATCGAACTCGGGTCACCGTGAACAAACTCTACAACAGACTTTTTAAGAGAGAAGTTTAAGCAGGATCTGGTACTTAAGTCTGATTATTCTCTCATGGTGACCGGCACATACAGCACGTGGGTCTCCTCTTGAACATTCTGTAAAAAACACATCACACAAGTAACAATAGTAATAGTAACAATTGTAACAGTAGAAATGTGGCATTCATAAAATCTTTATCTACTGCTAAGATAACATGAGGCAGATGAGATCAGATTCTCAGTGGTTTTGCTTCAGATTTTACATTGGCCATAAAGTGGTGATGCAACATCAGCAAATTTGTTAACCTCTAAAATAAATAAATAAATAAACAAGGGCTACAACAGTTTGTCACCTTTGTACCTTATTCATACCTGAAGAATACATATTAGTACACTTATAGCATTAAACAGAAGTTGCAATAGCATTTTCTTTCCAACTGTGATCTATACACGAGTGAAGAAAAAAAAAAAAAAAAAAAAGGAAAGGAAAGAAAGAAAGAATGGCTGCACTTGATTTTGGATGGTTGTGGTTTGCTATTGGTGGATCTCATATGAGTGACAGGTTATTGTCCAGCCCTTGTGCCAGTAAACACCCCATCAGAAATGAAATCTCACTAAAAATGGCCAACTTTGATTTCTTGGTGACTTTAAGGTACTGCTGTGGTACTACTGTGAGTGTACATTGAACTGGACAGCACTAATGGTGTGCAAAAATATAAACATGATGCAAGCTCAATAGGAGAATTTACCTTTTTTTTTTTTTTTTTTTAAATGCATGAGTAACAGCAGAAGTGTAACCCTCTTTAAACAGACCTGTGGCCATTTCTTTGTTTGCAAAGCAGCATGTGACAGTCTGACTTCAATGGTTTACATGATGAGTTTCACACGAGAATTTCTAGCCTGCAAGTTTGTGGTCTGTTTTGTGGTATCTTTCTGCACATGCTATTGACCTAAATTGTGAAGCTTTACTTTCCTGTCAGATAGTTTTACAGCATGTTTCTTCCAAAATGAACACATACAGTTCACTTAATTAACTTTGGAAAAAAGTGCCTCTACCTACATTTTTGCTTAACTTCAAAATGGTAAAACGTTAATTAAATTATGTAAAATTGTTTCTTCCCATGTTTTTTTTTTTATTTTTTATTTTATTTTATATAATGAGTGTTAATGCTGAATGACAAACTTATGGCTTTCATACATATGAATTGACGCAAAGACTAAATACAGATTAAATGATCCTACCGACTGTGCTTTTCTTTTGTTGAACGCTGGCTCGGAATAAATGATGATTTCTTGACACGTCTGAACTGTTCAAACATAAGTAGTTGCATTAAACAACTATAGACTCAATCCTAACTATATGCGTTTCTTTACAACATATGCAATATTAACCAGATTTAAACATAAGCATTAACAGTAAATAAAAAAAAAAAAAAAAAAGATTCTTCCTCGGCTGGAATCATTCAGAGTCCTTTGAAGCTGCATTTAAACTACATTTTGGAAGTTCAAAATCGGGGCACCAATGAAGCCCATTATATGGAGAAAAATCCTGAAATGCTTTCCTTAAAACACATAATTTCTTTACAACTGAAGACAGAAAGACATGAACATCTTGGATGACAAGGGGTGAGTAAATTATTTGTGAAGTGGACTTCTTTAATTATCGGCTAGTTTTTAATTAGAAAGTTCAATTTGACCAAATCAAATTATACACAAGAATATGTTCTGAAGCTTTTCTCCTCTTATTTTTCAGATACTTTATTGGAATAAATCCAGAAAAGAGGATCAAAGCTGCATGGAGAAAAGAGGTGTCTAAAATAACTGGAAAAACTGCAGAAGAAGACCCAAGATGATGAAGAACAACATCAGTCCAGAAGTATCTCATTCTTAACTCAACCTTATGCTATCTCAAACCACTAGGACTTTCTCTTAGAGGACAAATTAAGATATTGTCATAGAGAAATGTTTGCCCATACAATGGAAGACAAATGGGAACCAAAGCTTTGAGCTCCAAAAGGAACATAAAGGTACGATTAATTAAAGACACTAGTCATTTCATCTGATATCTTTTATAAACCATTTGTTTAAAAAAAAAATAATAATAATAATAATTAAAAAAAAAAAAAAAAAAACATTAGCTGGTGTTCACTGAAGCCTAATTTGAGAGTACATTTGTATTTTATGAATAAATAAAGACTTAGGCATGTTTGTAAGTTTGTATGCATGCCTGTTGTAGGGAATATTGTAAAAGTTTATCTAGTGTTATATCAGAATAAAATAACAAAAACCATAACAGGACTTTGTTCTTTTTGTAATAGTCAAATAGAAAATGCAGGGCATAATATGCATTGAAAATTGAGATCATGGAGTTATGAGTAGTATGTATTTTAACAGATACAGTATACTGTAGATGACAAAACGGCATTTTGCTGTTAATTTCAAAAACAGTAGCACACTGTATTTTTACAGTATAATGCTGGCAACCACAGCTGCCAGTAGATTACTGTTTTTTTACAGGGAAATTTTTTACAGTGTAGTCAATCTCATGCTACAAATTCTCTCCATAATTATTTGAACCTGTAATATTCCTTTTAAAAAAACAAGGATATGTGAACGCCTCAACTCACCATAGACAGAAACGGAATAATTTAATTTTTTAGAACTGAATGTTTTTGATGGTGTCAATCCACTAATCTCTGCTTCATAGAGTCCAGCATGTTCAGTTGTGATGTTTGTGATGGTCAGAGATCCAGTTTGATTGTCCAGCTTCAGTCTGTTTCTGAATCTCCCATCAGTGCCATTAAATGTGAAGCAGATACTAAAAAGTTTGTTGTATTCAGCTATCATAGATTTCTCAGCTTCAAAATTCCACACTATGCTGTCATCTTCATGTATTTGAGTAACATCAGTGTTTAGAGTGACAGAATCTCTCTCCATCACTGACACTGACTCACCAAACACACCTGATAAAATGATTTTACACAGATTAAGGCCTCTGTTGGTTTAGAAAGCTTGAAATCAGTTTGTAACCAAAGCAAAGACACCAAACAAAATGAAAGTCGACATATGAACAGACAGATGTGTGTGTGTGTGTGTGTGTGTGTGTGTTTTAAAATAAATGTGACATTGCATGATGAGTTCATTAGAGATGTCTTAAACTAAGCTTAACAAATCTGCTACACACATTTGGTATCTATGTTTTTATATTTAACTCATTATAACAGGCTCACTGAAAATAGACCTGAATCCAAAGTAGATCTCACAAGGATACTTTTGAATCTGTAAAAGCAACAGCAGGAACTTTATTTCTCCAAAATTAAAACAAATGAAGCTGTAAAAATGCATTTGTAACTTACCAATCAGGCAACATAAAGAGAACAAAACAAGTGTGTGAAACATTTCCTTCACTTGTGCAGCGAAATCTTCAGCTGTTCAGTGACGACCTGCTGAATCCTCCCCCGACAGAGTTTGACTACACTACTAGTTAACGCACATTCTGAATGCATGTTATGATTGTGTGTGTGTGACCAAATGTCCCTGCACGGATAGCAATACCAGTAAATTTTGACCTTGTGACCTCCCACATTTTTTTTTTTTTTAAGAAAGTAAAAGTATACACAGTCTGCATTATGCCTATGGAATGTCCCCATAAAAGATGGAAACACAACGTGTGTGTGTGCGCGTCAAAACCAAAAATCTTACATTTCTTACAAAAATCTTACATAAATACATTTATTTATTTTATTGAAATTTTGGAAATGTAAGTTAATTTTTAGATATTTATTTATTGATTTTATTATTATTTGCATTTTTTAATTTTGATGGTTTGACCATGTCATATATGAAAAATGCAAAATTTGGACTAGTCATTCCAAATGTAATGCTAAATCTTACAGAATTTAAAATGGTTTTATAGTAATTACATTTCTGTAAATGGTAAAGAATATTCAGCATCTATCATTGGCACTTGTCTTAAATGTGACACGAGCAGCTCAACATCTAAGTCAAACTGAAACCTGATGTGGTCTGATTTTCTCCAGAAATCTGGTTTGATCTGCTGAGTAGACAAGTAAATCATGCAAGAGATCGTCCATTTGTTTGATGTGTGTTTAGTTTGTAAGTAAGGGGCTTCTTCCTGTCCTGCTTAACATGAACCTCACAGTCTGACTTTCCTCCTACACAGAAAAGCTTTACAGTCAAATAAAATTAATTCTAATTCTAGAAAAACTGTCAAATAAAAAATGCTTCTGTTTGTCAGTGTATCATTAATTGACTTTAGAATTTTTCATTAGAATCCTTTCATTAATAGTCAAAAATAAATAAATAAATAAATAAAATAATAATTGGTTACAATGCTGTAACAGAGAAAGAGAAAATTAAGTTTCTGGAAAATAAATCCATTCAATTTTCTAAAGAGGGAAAGGTGTAATTATAAGAAGTTTTGTTTTACTAAGTGAAAATAGCGTCTATTCAAGACCATAGAGTTTAATAGCGGTGCTAGAAACATGTCACTACCAATATCCAGCGACTACTAAATTTTCCCTAGCAATACATTTGGCCAAACAATTAAATATGTATTTGTAACCACTGTGGTTGTAATTTTGGCCACAGCAGAAATAGGTCATACTATTGATATTACCTGATAAATTAAACAAGCTAGAAAAAAAAAAAAGAAAAAAAAAATGCACACTTTTCAAGGACGTACATTTAATCAATGAGCGGAGTAAGAGCATATAAGGTAGCCAAAGTGTTTAAAACGTGTGCACAGTTTAGTTAAATTATAAAGTTTGCCCTTCTTAGATTTAGGTTTCTAACTTGTGTTTCGACTACTACTCCCATTTGTGCTTTTTACACAGTCCATATAAAGTCTATATAGTCAAATACAATCAGATACAAGAGTCATTTATCAAATTATTTATTACAACATATACTGATAAACTGAACATTCCTCTTGATGCATGAGGGGACTGGATGATTTCAACTGAATTCCTATTGAACTGTCACCAACTGAACTTCAGTGCTCAAACTATTTCAAACATAGTGAATTAAGCTACAAACTTGATCATAATGCAGCTTTTCCATTTAACATGTATTTTGAGGTGCAGCTCGTCATATTAATAGAGTGTTTCACTAGTTAGAAGTAAACTGGGTCAATTGAATATTTTGTGTTAAACGTTATATTTAAACGTAAATACTAATATTTAATTTGTAAACATGATATTTTAACTGAAATAGGCAGGGGAAAGTAAATAAATAAAAGCTAAGCCAGTAGTAGTACTGACAGTGTTGTGTAAACATGGCTGAAGACAAGACAAGTGGAGGAAATAACAGACAAACTGAATTAATTGAATGAGTCATGTACACTGAATTGGCTCAGACTAATTCAAATTCGTGACTTCAATTATTCAGTTCAAAAGATTCACTAGCAAACACCAGATCAAAAGAAACATACATTTTTTGAATTTCAACATTGCTTGTAATGATTTTAAAAACATAGTGAAGAGTGAAGCAGAGTTTTTAGAAACGCTGAATCAGTTAAAACATTGCGTCACAAAATGATTAAGTTGTGTTGAAGCACTCCAACCTGATCGCATTTCGAAAATCATTTGTTTCAGAGACTGCGGGTTGTGTGGACAGGACATCCCCCTTGGGAGAAAATCGTGGACCAGGGCACCTAGACCTAGTGGACCAAGCGCACATCTGAGCGCACAAATCAACTTCCAACAAGGTTCACATGTGATTCATGAAACATTCGAACGCAGTCAATCCCACCATACAGATGTTGATAAATGTGGCGGTCACGATCGCCATTTGAATATCGTCCTTAAATATTCATGTTTTAGAAGCATCGCCCCTAGAATTTACAACATGGACAAATGCAACCTGGCCAAAAAGAGTAACTTCTATCCAGAGATAGAAACTCTGATCCTAGAAGTTCAGACGAACCACCTTGTGTTATTTGGTAGCTTGAAAAGCAGAACAAAAAGAAGTACAAAAAAAATGCAGTTTGGAGCCAGATCTCTGCTGCAGTTAACAGCGTTGGTGTCACGAATTAAACACCTGCTGAGGTATAAATATTTAATTGACTAACATTTGTAAATATACCAATATAAACTCTTGCAAGTACTGGACGAGGATCAGCACGAGGATCCTCAACCTCAACCTGATCTGTCTAGTGCAACACCAGAGACAGCCACATCAAGCAAAGCTACAAAAAGTAGACAAACCTGGACTGCTGATCAGTATAGGGATCTGATGTGGTCCCCACCTACTATGCGACTGAGACAGGCATGAAGGCACCCGAGACAAGATGGACCTATGAAATGCGACTCCAACGGAACCCAGATATACACCCAGAGATGAACCCAAACAAGGTGAATACACAGAGAAGAAACAAAGCAAAGAAGTGGCTAGCAGATACTGAATTAGCAAAAATCAAAGCTAATGTCAACAGATACATCCAACAGCCAGAGAAAAGCTAGGACCAAGATGAAGATGGTTGGATGAAGAACCAAGCAGGAATCCCCTGGAGGAATAACTTTGGATTGGATTGGAGTTGACCCCTCAGGAGATGTTCACAACTCAGGTGATGTAACAGTCCAAGAAATGGAAACCAGGATACGAGTTAAGCTGCTTGAGTTAGAGTGTGTTCCCATCAAGGACAGGAGGAGACTCAAGCATGTGAGACTGGATCAGAACATTGAGCTGATGAACCAGGCCCTGGTCAGCATTGCAAAGGAAAATCCTTTGAACATCACTGACCTAAACACACTTGAGTATGCAGCAGCTGCAGTCATTGCAGGCGAGATAAGGGATACTCCCAAGGGGGTAAGAAAAGAAAGGTCGACCAACATTGCAGGATTCTTTCCATCTTCACAACAACAGCCACTGTGTCCAAGAAGGTATATGACCATTTGTTGACAAACAACATCCTCATCCCCAGCCAGAGGATGTAAAGATCAACTCCTCATTAGCAAGATGGTAACTGAAGATGGCAAGAAACCCAAGAAGATCGCGAGCATGGCCTGGATTGATTACAAGGCGGCATTTGATAGTATCTCTCACTCAGATCTATCAAGTGTGTCCCATCATCATTCAGTTCATCGAAGCATCAATAAAGGAATGGAAGACAGACATGTATCTTTTCACCAGAAAGGCAGCATCACGACAGGATCAGTTGGCAACAAACAGGGAATCTTCCAAAGCGACTCACTGTCTCCCTTTTTCTGTCATAGCCTCATACCTCTCTCGAGCATGCTGAATAGGCAAGGTATTGGATATGCAATTGACGACAAGATCATTGACACATCTGTTGTATAAGAACAACCTCAAGATCTTCGGTAGAGATGAGAAGCAGCTCAGGCAGGCAATGCACATTGTCAAGGCGTTCAGTGATGACATCCATATGGAGTTTCAACAAGGCAAATGCGCAACTCTTGTTTTCAAGAGAGTCATACAAGTCAAAAGCCACAACATCCAGCTGAGCAGAGGTTTGTCCATCAAGAACCTTGAGCAGGACAAAATGTATAAGTACCTAGGAATAGACAAAGGTACTCATGGTATTCAGCAGCACAATGAGATGAAGAGTAAGATCGCTAAAGGCACTTAGGAGCAAGTTCAGTGGCAATAATAAGAACAGTGCTATCAACAGTTTAGTAGTCCCTGTCCCCATATACAGCCATCTCAGGGAGATAGACAGGAAAACGAGGAAATTGTTAACGATGCACGGCATGCGCCACCTGAAAGCAGACGCAAACCATTTATACATCTCGAGAAGCGACGGTGGCCATGGGCTTATTTAACTGAGTCTGTGTACAACATCGCCATCGTCAGCCTTAGTAAATACACTGAGTGAGGTAGCGATACACTCATGAAGATGATGAAAATGGCGAATGAGATCCGCAAACACTATGGTCTTCCCAGGCAAAGGGATCATCCAGAGAGCGCTAAAACTGTGGATGGAAGAGAGAGCGGGAGTTCTCTGAATGAAGGCCGAGCACTGAGAGAAAATATTAAATGAGATCGGATCAAGCGTGTAAAGGAGAAGGCACTACACGGCAAGTTCTTCAAATATCTGAATAATCCATTTGTAAACAAGGAAGTCAGTTTAGCTTGACTACGAAGTTTCAGCCAGAAAGGAGAAACAGAGAGCCTGATCATCTTCACCCACGATCAAGCGCTTAACACCAGGTACCACCAAGGCAAAATCCTTCACTTGCAGGTCAACAGTAGATATAGAATGTGTGGAGTAACTGAGGAAAAAGTCAGTCATATAATTTCTGGTTGCTCCAAACTTGCTGGTACAGACTACAGGACAAGCTATATCCACTGGACGATTTGCAAAGAACTTTGTTTTGAACTGCCTGACAAGTGGTATGAGAATGTCCCACAACCGGTAGTCATTAAGAAAGGTTACCATGGATATCTGGACAAATGGACCCTTATCTCACTTCCTATATCCGGTAAGCGAAGCAGTGTATCCCCACTTCCAGTCCCATCGCAACGCAATGAAATCTAATAGGAGAATCCTCTCATTCCTTTCTTGTGTTGCTGCAGTGTGTTTTTTTATTCTAAACAATGACACACTGCCTCAGTTTTCACGATTTCCTGACACAACACGGATGAGATGCGTGGGATGAATTAAGGTCCTTCTAAAATATTACGCGGGAGCACGTTCGTGTGGAGTATGCATTTCGAAACTGAGGATGTTTACGCCTACATCTCATATCACCTGCTGAAATGTTCCTATTAATATATTTCTCTTCCAAATGTGCATTCTGATTAAAAAATAAATTTAACCTGCTGCAGTCAATTTCGTCTTCTCATTAACAATGTCTTTCTCATCATATTTTATACCTGTTTACATTAAAATACATTTTAAATAAACACCCTTACTTAATTAACCATGGATTTACTATAGTAAATGTAGTAACCATGTTATATTTGTATTTTTTCCGCGGACTGATTTCCATTTGTATTGCCATAGTTTTACTACACATACCATGGTTAATTTTCGTAAGAGCGGTATTAAAATAGATGAATACACGGGAATGAATACACGGGCGTTGCCTTAAAGAAATAACAATGTTGAACATTTTAGCTAATTAATCTAGACAGTATAACATGTTGACAGCGTGATTTGAGTATTAATTAAGAATTTTGGTATAAACGTGAATTACATACAGTGAAATGACTGTGAATGAAAAATGACAGAATAAAGACTAAAATTTAATATAAATAAATAAATAAATATGTTGATTCTGATTTTATTCATCAGGTCTCATACACACTGCAGCACTGACGCAGTGTGGTGAAATCACGCATGTTTATGAGCCATGGGTTTCTCAGATCGGTACGTTGGATTAAAACTACAAGTTCTGTTGCGTTTGGAAAATTATGTGCACAGTAATCTTCAGAATATTTCTTCGCCTGTCTCTGAAAATGTCCAGATTTTGAAATCATCCTGCAGATGCTCATTTTAACAGGCTTTTATTCAACTAGTGATTACAGCATATTGAAAAAAATACATAACCGGAAGAATCGATACACTGCTTCGACAAGCGCTTCCAGTGTTCAATTCCGGTGCAATAAAAGTCCATTATACACTACCACTCAGAAGATTGGGATCAGTAAGACTTGTAATGTTTTTTAAAGACATCACATGATCATTCAGAAATCATTCTAATATGCTGATTTATTATTAGAATTATCAATGTTGGAAACAGTTGTGCTGCCAAATATTTTTGGAACCTGTGATTCTTTTTTTTCAGAACTCTTTGATGAATAAGTTCAAAATATAAAACAACGTAAATCTACGCTATCACTTTTTATTAATTTAACACATCCTTGTTAAATAAAAGTATGAATTTCTTTCCAAAAAAGAAAGAATAAAAATTTCCTGACCCCAAACTTTTGAACAGTAGTGTATATTGTTAGAAATTTTAAATAAACACAGTTTTTTTTTAACTTTTTGATTCATCAAAGAATCCTGAAAAAAGTTTCACAGGTTCTAAAAAACAAAACTGTTTCCAGCGCTGATAATAAATCAATATACTAGAATGATTAAAAAAAAAAAAAAAAAAAAAAAAAAATCAGAGAACTTTGATCATAGAACTAAATTTGGTTTTTAAAGTATATAACTTTTTTTTTAATCAAATAAACTCAGCCTTGATAAGCATAAGTGACTTTAAAAAAAAAAAAAAATACATTACAAGACTTACTGATCCTAAACGTTTTATATATACATACTATTTTTTTTTTTTACAACAGGTGTGAATATTTCACATTTGAATATAAAATAAGGAACATAATACACAATGTTACAAAAAATACACTATTGCAGTAGATAAAAATAAATAAATAAATAAATTTCTAATTAATAAATTAAATAACGTAGTTATTCAATTTTGAAAATTAACTTATTTGTATTTAGCCTAAATGTACTACTATATGATTGGAAATGTATGTTTATGACCATGAAATACATTTTGAAATATGTTTTGCTATGAAGGATGAAATTAAATCTATTTTCATCTTGAGAAATACATGCCTCACTGTTTATAACATATATAGCAAATATTTAAATTATTAATAAAAAAAAAAAAAAGCTAATTCAGTCTAATTCAGTCTTGTCTAGTGCTATTATGACCTGCACATATTTCATATAATTATATTCAGATGTATATATTGTGATGTCTAGCGTTGGACATTGTTCAGAGACAAATTAAATAAACTACTGAGGGTGAGAAGTGTGCTTTAAGAAAGTTTATTTTCTGACAGCTCAATGTAAAATATTGCCAGGATTTTAAAATAACACTTTAATTTTTTTTAAAACCTATTTATTATGCATTATTTTTTATACCCTATGTACCCTGACTGGCAGTCGTTGCATCGCTTATTTTTGTGGTCAACAATCTTGTGAGAAGCTGTCTTTGACACCATCCGTCACCCACCGAATAAAGCCTCACTATTGATCTGTCACTGTTACTGTGAGAATTTAAAGCAGCGTCTCGCTATATGGTAAGAGTGCTTCAGGTGAGCGATGGGCGAGTGAGAGAGTCACTCCACCTGACGCTGTGGCTCATTCCTATAGATATGGTGTGATGGGACAGGACTCACCACCCAACGTTATTCACCACCATCCAAGACAGCAGTCCCACGAGAAGTTGACTACAGAGGCCAATCTCACCCACTAGAACTCTGGGATAAATGAAGCTATGTAAAGACTACCAAGTCCTTGAGTTGTTGGCCAGTTCTGAATTCATTTGTAGCATAAATATTCTATTATTATGTGCTACTCTATCCCCAGAATTCAAAAACAAAGCATAAAACATTAAAAAACGTGTAGGCTGTTTTAACTGAAAGACCCTTGCTCAAAATATGTCAGTTGCCCACCAGTAACATTTTTCTAAGGCACGTTTACAAAAGATACTTAATTGAGGTATGAACTAATTCTGGCTTAATCCAAAGGCCTTAATTGCTTCTGCTAAAATGCTGTTTTTGTTTCCAGTTTCTTACTCACCACATGACAGAAGTGGTTGGACTTCTTCCATCACATCCGCAAATCCGTGAGCTGCTGGGCTCCTGTAGGCACTCATACTCGGTCGCGGTATCAAATATGTCGCAGCACATCGCTTTCTGTAACGCTACTCATGGTAGCAGCCGCATCGCTTAATAGGTCGTTTGCAGCGTTGAGTTCGGCATCTTTCTTCTCTTCTTTATAATTTTCCATTCAGAAAAGCAAGCACGTGCGAAAAGTTTGGCGTTTCGCTGCGTTTCGCTGCGTTTCGAAGTTCAAGTTTGGTGAACTCTGACCTGCGAATTCGCATCAGGTGAAACTGCGTGACCAACAACAGATCGATACGTCACAACGGGACCTCGTAACTGAATTAGGAACCTACATTTAAAACTTCAGCAAATATAAGCAGATGGTATGTTTTGACATTTTAGACTTATTATTTGTTATTTGTTGAATTCAAGCGTTAAATAAAATAAAATAAAATAAAATAAAATAAAAAGACGCTGCAGCATGAGGTCATATCACAAGCCTTGCAGCGTCAGCCCGTGGGCGTTAGATCACCTTGTTCACCTTGCGAGGAATAATTAATAAATGAATGAATGAATAAATGAATAAATAAATAAATAAATAAATAAATAAATAAATAAAACACCAACATACATTAAAATACATTAAAACTACACGAAAAGAGTGCCATCTTGTGGCAGATAAAATTTACAGCAGTCATACAATTGGTAATGGATAATGTATTAACAGTAAGGTTACGCCAAGGATCGCCCAACCTGTGATATGTGAAACAATCTCGTGGAGAAATCCAAACAAATTAACACAACTGCAGAATAATTCTAACACATTGTTAATGTAACTGAGTTATTTTGGTTGTATTATTTTCACTCAAAATCCCCCTTTTTTCTATTGAGTATAAATGTAATTTAGTTTATTTCATATTGTTATATATTATTTTATTGTTTTGAGTTAAGATGTATATGACTTTCAAGATTTGTTCAGAAAGTGCATTGTCACTTTAAGAGTATATACTTGTTCGCGCGCACGCATCGCTCGCTCAGTTCACTTCCTTCTGAGCAGAGAGAAGGTTGTCTCGTGGTCAATCGAGACATTAAACGGTAATATTACTGATATTTGATGATATATTCTGAACTTAATCTGTTTGTTGCTTTGCTAAACATACCTTGTGATGTGGGATTATGAAATTGTATTTCTGAATGATTGCGAATGTGACCGTTTACATTTGTGAGTGAGATTAGCACATATTAGCCCGCTGTATTTACTCGTTAGCCAACAGGTGTTGTTAATGAAGAGAGTCACAGAATTCATGTTTTCAACGTATTTCCCATTTATGCAGGTATGTTTTTGTATTGTGTGCAATCTTTGTGATTTAATTTCATGTTATTGTTATTCATTTTGTCTTATGTTAGCTAAGGCTAAGAAGATTAGCTCAATGCATGTTCATTTATGAAATCGCTCGCTCAGTTCACTTCCTTCTGAGCAGAGAGAAGGTTGTCTCGTGGTTAATCGAGACATTAAACGGTGTTGTTAATGAAGAGAGTCACAGAATTCATGTTTTCAACGTATTTCCCATTTATGCATTAAGTAAAGACAGTGCCAAGCAGTGAGCGGTCTGAAGTTCTTTATTGGGTGACATCAACACAACGCAGAGCGGATTCCCCTCGCTTGGGACCCGTTACATTAAGCAACATGACACGACGAGAGTGGTGTTTTCCCTGAAAACCATGATTGTAAATTTGACATTGATTTTATACAAGAGTTCAAACGAGTAGTCAATATATTTCTTATCACAATATTGTCAGTGTTAACCAAATTTCTCTCGATTTGGTTAACGAACATAGTTTAAACAAAGATCACACAGCGGTAGAGAACGGAGAAACGAACCTTTCCGAACCTTCGAATCCTTTTTCACGGTGCGCGTTCGGAACCCGGAAGCGTCGAATAGTTGTGTAAAATAACTTCCGCTGTAGCCTGTATGAATGGTAGCGCCCATAGCACGGGATGGTTGTGATTTATTAGTGAACAATTCATCATTGATGTTTCATCAAAATACATTAAACACAGTTTCCGATCATTAATCGGGTATGACGAAACATTTCATGATTTAAATAGGAGCGCACAAGCTGCGTATGCACAATACTTCAGAGACAGGCCAGCTTATTATTTAAAAAAATGCAAGAATAGTATACGAACAACACATCACATTAAAGAGCAATAAAAATTGACGTTCAACAGGTGTTTATTATGATAACAATATTGCATTGCGCAATAATTAAAACAATAACTAATAATTAAAAATATAATTAAAACTGTATATTCCGAGTATTTCTCCAGCTGTAACGTGCAGCCGCGGGCAGATTATCAGTTAAAAGAATCTATTTAACCTTAGACGATCCCCTACCATATATGTAATCTTCCATTTTAACGTAAAACATGTAAGCGAGCCGTTTGTGTTGTCGGTGTTGTGACAGTCATGAGAATCTGAGAATATGTACACACACACGGTTTTAATTTTATTTTAATGTTATTGTTTTTATTATTGCGCAATGATTAATGTGATTAATTGTGAAATTCCCAATAAGTTTGATGTGTGATGCATCCATATAAATGGCCCACCCTGTACATTTATTTGAACAACTCCAATTTGATCTAATACGTGACAAGTGCACGAAAGCAATGCTAACATTATTTCTGTTTAATTTGTACAGTATATTCGTGGTTAATGTTTTATGAGATAAGCTTGTCCGATTTTGTTACTCTTTAATGTGATGTTTGTATGCTATTCTTATATTTTTTTTTTTTAAATAATAAGCTGGTCTGTCTTACTGTGCAAACGCAGCTTGTGCGCTTCTATTTAAATCATGAAATGTGTGTCGGAATATCAGGACAACATTTTGCCTTGTTTCTTCATACCGATTAATGATCGGAAACTGTGTTTAATATGTTTTGATGAAACATCTATGATGAATTGTTCATTAATAAATCACAACCATCCCGTTCTATGGGCATTGCCATTCATACAGGCTACAGCGGAAGTTAATTTACACAACTGTTCGATGCTTCCGGGTTCCGAGCGCAGACCTTGAAAAAGGCTAATTGAACCAATTGCTTTGCACAATGATTCAATGTTTCTAAGCGTTTGAAACATAACACGCTTGTGACGCCTGCTGATCAAAAGTGTGTAAACGCAACAAAAACTCTGAAACGCATAAAAAGAGATTTTTAAAACCCACTGCAAATGTTTTATTGAAAGTATAATACATCAAATGCAGTAAAAATAAGAAAAAAATGTCATTAAATATAAAGTGAGAGTAAAGAGACTATTAACTACTTTTCATCCCTTTAATTATACAAATGTCTTGTTAAAAATATCTATATAAATTGATAAAATTGATTAAAGATCAGGTAAAAAATCAAAGATGCCTATTCTTATATTCTTATTCTTAACTATAGCATTATTCACGGGTTTACAGAGACCCTGACACACCAAACAAAAATTGTCGTCTCTATTTATAGGCTTTGCATTCTGAGATGGACCATTCAGAGACATGCACAGCTTTTCACACTGCAGGGATCCCATATCTATATCCTATATCTCTATCTATCTATCTATCTATATATATATATATATATATATATAAAAAAAATGTGACTCTCGGCAAAAGACAAATGTATGAACTTAATTTTATTTTTGACTTGTGAATTGTCGGTGACTGACGTGGCAATTTTCTATTTCTACTGTTAAAGCGTTTAGACAGTTTAAGTTGTTTTTGTAAGGTAGAAGTCAGACTGTGAGTATCATGAGCAGGAATGGAAAAAACACCTTCAACCACATGCTATTCATAGACACATACAGACACCTCATGAACAAACATCAACCACAAACGTCCATCAGTACACATATTCTCATGCACAAACTTAACAGATAAAAACAGGTCTGTAGAAAACGAAGCAGGGACTACTTTTGCCTCTACTTTTGGTACTTGGAGAATTATACATATAATTTTGAGACTTTGAAGGGATAATTCACCCAAAAATGAATTTCTTTCATCACATCCTCACTGTAAAATCATTCCAAATCCATAAAACGTGTGTTCATCCCCAGAACACACATAAAGGTGTGTTTAATATTCTCTCACCATTTTTGTACATTCACTGAAAATCCACACATCCGACCTCTTGAAGTCCATAAAGACTTTAAGTTTTTATTTACATATAAATATTGATTGACACACATACATAGAGCTCATCAAATATAAACGTGCATGCTTGATGTGCAAGAAGTACTGACAATCATTTCTGCACATCAAGCAAGTCTTTTGAAGCTTCAAAATGGATAGACACACACACACAAAAAGTAAATAGAACTTTAAAAATGACCTCATTTGTTTTATGAAGATGAATGAAAATCTTGTGGGTTGCATGTGGTGAAAACTCAACAATAGACTTAATACAGAAGTTTAAGCAGGATCTGGTACTTAGACTACGTTTGATCATCTTCTCATGGTGATCGGCGCATACACCACATGGTCCTCCTCTTTAATATTCTGTAAAAATACATCACACAAAACATAATAATACTTTGACTTTGAGGTAGTAATAAGTTGTCTACTCTTATGGTACTGGTGTGAGTGTAAAATGAACTAGACAGCCCTAATGGTATGGAAAAATTTAAACAGGATGCATTAACCATGTACTGTTTTTAAAATGCAGCAGAAGTGTGACCATCTTTGAACAGACCTGTGAACCATTTCTTTGGTTGCAAAGTAGCATGTGACGTTCTGACTTCAATGGTTCACATGAAGAACTTCACACTAGAATTTCTAGCCTGCAAATTATGTGGTCTGTTATGTGGCATCTTGCTGCAAAGTGTTCTTGACAGGTCATCGTTCAATTTAAACATCTGACAATATTAACCAATTCGATTACAATTAATCTACAATCTACACTCCATATCCCATAATGACAAAGCACATACAGGTTTGCAACAACTTTGCAAATTTGTTAGAAATAAAAACCTGAAATGATTCCATTCCATAAGAATTCATACCGTTTCTGAGAAATTTTAGATGTTACTATACAATAAAGGCGTTTCAACTATGCTCTTAAGGGTATGAATACTTACGCCACATACTTATTTCAGTGTTTTATTTTTAACAAATTTGGAAAGTTGTTACAAATTTGTTTTGTGCTTTGCCATTATAGTGTATGGAGTGACTGATGTGGGAAGAAAAAAAAAAAAGGTATTTCAATGCTTTTTAACATATGGGTGCAACAAAACATTATAATATACATATACTATAATATACATATCTGATATTGCGCTGTTATGTGTGTGTAAGAATGTGATCGATTATATATATATATATATATATATATATATATATCTATATATATATATAAAGACAAAAACACAAGCACTCACAGATCTAAATGTGACTCACAGCTGAACTGACATGGAGACTAAATACAGATTAAATGATCTTACCGATTGTGCTTTTCTTCTACTGAACGTTGGCTCAGCATAAGTGATTTCTTCTTCATGAGTCTGAACTGTTCAAAAATAAATAGTTGCATATTTATACATCATCTGAAAGCTGAATAAAAAAGCTTTCCGTTTGGTCGAGATACAGCTATTTGAAAATCTGGAATCTGAGGGTGCCAAAAAAATCAAAATATTGAGAAAATCACCTTTAAACTTGTCCAAATGAAGTTCATAGCAATGCATACTACTAATCAAAAATTGTGTTTTGGTATATTTACAGTAGGAAATTTAGAAAATATCTTCATGGAACTTGATCTTTACTTAATATCCTAATGATTTTTGGCATAAAATAAAAATTGATAAATTTGACCCATGTACCGATGTATTTTTGGCTATTACTTCAAATATACCCATGCAACACAGGACTGGTTTTGTGGTCCAGGGTCACATATGTATTATTAACAAGCAGTAACACACAATTTGTATTTTTTAATAAAAAAATAAAAAAAACTGCATTTTTAAAAATGTTTTTTATTGTAATTTTGTCTATTAATTGATTAAAAAATATATATTTAGAGCATAGTTTTCAAATTACTTGTTTAAAACCAGTAGTTAACACTTGCCTTCAATTTTTCTACATTTCTTGCAGATGCAGCACATCACGACCACAGCTACAGTCAACAGAGATCCAGCAGCAGCAGCAGAGATCAATATGTTAAATGAAGGCAGACCCTGTAGATCTGTAATTAACAAAATGAGCCATTAGCTTGATGGAATATGTCAGTCTGATCTACAACAAACGTTATCGAACATCAGCACTGTAACTTAATAGTTCAGCTGAGTAAACATACCAACATACCTGAACATGACCAACAAAGTTTACAAATGTCCAGATGTGTGGTCTGGTTGCTGATGGGATTGTTGATCACACAGCTGTAGGTGTTTTTATCCTGATATTCCACCTCCAGAGGTAGAGAGAGACTGATGTTGAGATCAGACGCACTGATGCTGGACAATAAACTGTTTCCTTTGTACCAGGAGAGAGTCACATCACTCACATTCACCACTGAACACAACAATGAACAATTTGATGATGATGATGATGATGAAAGATTTTGTGAAAAATCTCTGGTAATGTTAGGCATGGGCAGACGAGCTAAAAAAACATAAATGAGCAGAAATATAAAAAGAAGTTAAGCACAATCATCAGCATTGGTGGCATAATGGTGATTATCACAAACAAACAAACAAAAAAAAAAAATCGATTGAGGCCAATCTGTAAACATTAAAATGTTAAACTCTGTGCAAAGTTATGTCTAAGTTTACAACTTAGTCGCTTGACAAGACAACATAAACTATAAAGTGACTGGGAAAATTATAACTAAAACAGCTTTGCTTCTCAACCAATAGACTAGTTTTAACAGATGAATTAATTTTTTTATCAAATTCTATGCTTCACATTTCTGCTTTTAAATCTTTAAAAAAATCATCAAAAGTCACAACCTTGAGATTTTTTCTTTCTTTTCTTAAGAGTCAAAATTATTTTTGTGGTAATCAACCTTATGCCACAATTTATCTCCATAATTATTTGAACCCAAAATGTTAATTTAATAAAACAAGACTATGTGAACGCTCAACAAATTATATCTCAACTCACCATAGACAGAAACTGAATGATTTAATTTTTTTAAACTGAATGTTTCTGATGGTGTCATTCCACTAATCTGTACTTCATAGTGTCCCGCGTGTTTAGTTGTGATGTTTGTGATGGTCAGAGATCCAGTTTGATTGTCCAGCTTTAGTCTGTCTTTGAATCTCCCATCAGGACCATCACTTGTGAAACTTCCATAAACTCTGTTGTATTCAGCTATCTCATATTTTTCAGCTCCAAAACTCCACATTATGTCGTCATGTGTTTCAGTAACATCAATGTTTAGAGTGACAGAATCTCCCTCCATCACTGACACTGACTCACCAAACACACCTGATAAACAAACATATTTTACACAGATTAAGGCCTCTATTGTATTAGAAAGCCTGAAATCAGTTTGTAACCTTTAACAGCAGCAAAGACACAAAACAAAATTCAAGTCAACATATTAACAGAGTGTGTGAATGTGTATGAATGTTTCATGTTTTAAAATAAATATGTAACATTACATGATAGAGTTGTGCAAAACTAATTTAATTATTTGAATTATTTCTAGACCTCAATCCAAAGTTGATCTTACAATGATATCTGTGAATTTGCTAAAGCAACAGCAGCAGGAGCTTTATTTTTTCTAAATGAAAATAAACAAAGCCATAAAAAACACATTTGCAACTTACCAATCAGACAACATAAACAGAACAAAACAAGTGTGTGAAACAACATCTTCAGTTGTTCAGCGACCACCTGCTGAATCCTCCTTCGCCTTCGTGTTTGACCACCCTACTAGTTAACACACACACTCTGAACACACGTTCATGATTATGTGGGTGTGTCAAAAACAAAAATAACTTTCTTTTTTTTTTTTTTTTTTTTACTTATTTTTATTTATTTGTATTTTATTTATTATTATTATTATTATTATTACATTTTTTAAATTGGTTTTTATTTGTTTTAACTTTTATGGTTTTTGAAAAGTACTTTTTTTTAATGTAGGAAAGTGGAAAATTGGATTAGTCATCCTAAATATAATGCTAAATCATTAATGCTATACAGATTTCAAATAGTTTTACAATCATTACAATAATTTTTGTAAATGGTAAAAAAAAATATATATTCACCATCTCTCATCGGCACTCATCTGAAGTGTGACATGAGCAGTTCACCATATGAGTCAAACTGAAACCAGCTGTGGTCTGATTTCTTTCAAAAATATTGTTTGATCTGTTGGGTAGATGCTTCTGCAAGAGGTCCGTTTGTTTGATGTGTGTTCAGTCTGTAGGTGAAGGGCTTCTTCCTGTCCTGCTCAACATGAACCTCACAGTCTGACTTTTCCTCCTACACAGAACATTTCTGCAGTCAAATAAAATTAATCCTAAAACTATAGTACCTGTTACGAATCTGGTCGGTGACCTGCGGTCCGCTCACCACCAGATGTTGCTCTCACCTTACCCACACACTCTGACTGTTGTACCACACCCCGGACTACATCTCCCGTCATGCATCACGCTGATTGCGTCAACACATGTGACCAATCAGCGGCACCATAAAAGCCCCGGTCTTTCCCCATGCAAGTCACGGATTGTTGTTAGTGTTTTCCCATTGTTAGCGTTCTCTTGTTTCTAGTTCTTTGTGTTTAGTTCCCTCGCCTGGCTCCCCGTTTTCGACTGTTCGCCACCTGCCTTCGGACTATCGCTCTTCATAAAGGACTATTCTCTCGTCTCGCCTCTGACACTCCTGTTTACTGTTGTTTTGACCCTGCCCCTACGACCATGTATCTGTCTCGTCCCTATAATAAAAGCTCGCAAGTGGATCCGCTCGCCTCTCGCCTCTTACTCCCCGTTACAGAACAATCCGTCAACAAGGATCCAGCAGCTCAGGACACTGCAGTACAGATCATGCTCCTCAAGCAAGGTGAGCGATCAGTTGAGGAATACGTTATGGACTTTATTACATTAGCACATCAGACTTCTATGAACGATCTGTGTCTGATGATATTTTTCCATGAAGGACTTTCTGAACCTTTCGGCTCCTCAATGCCACTGTATCAGCCCCATTGGACTCTAAGTCAATACCTAGACATTGCACTACAAATCAGTGGTTCATCACTTACTGTGGGTGTCGCGGAGAAGCAACGCAACGGTAACACCGGCCGTGCAACCCGCCCGTGTAATGGCGGACGCGCCGGTGCACGCTCACAAGATGTCGGCGACGGCGGAGCCCATTCACAAGATGGCGGCGAAAACGGAGCTTCGTCATGTCACAACTGCCATACCTGAGTCAAGTCAAGTTGCAGCTGTGTTTCCTGAGTCAAGTCAAGTTTCTGAGTCAAGTCAAGTTGCAGCTGTGTTTCCTGAGTCAAGTCAAGTTTCCGAGTCAAGTCAATTTACAGCTGCATTTCCTGAATCAAGTCAAGTTTCCAGGTCAAGTCAAGCTACGGCTGCTGTTCCAGGGGCAAGTCAAGCTACGGTCGTCGTTCCTGTGTCAAGTCAGGTTAAAGCTGTGTTTCCTGTGTCAAGTCAAGTCAGAGCTATCGCTCCTGTCTCAAGTCAAGTTACAGCCATCTTTACTGAGCCAAGCACCGACAGGAGGGCTGCCACGCCAGAGCCACCGCACAAGATGGCTGCCACACCAGAGCCACCGCACAAGATGTCCGCCGTCTCCAAGCCACTCCACAAGATGGCCACCTTCCCAGAGCCAGTCCACAAGATGGCTGCCGTCCCTGAGCCAGTCCACAAAACGGCCGCCACCCCCAAGCCAGTTCACAAGATGGCCGCCATCCCAGAGCCACTCCACAAGATGGTCGCTGTCTCCAAGCCACGCTTCATGATGGCCCACGTGCTGGACTCACCCCTAATGGCGGTATGGGCAGCTAAAATGGCCCTCCCTCACATCACGGCAACTACCCCTGATTCGAGTCAAGTTGCAGCTGTTGCTCCAGGGTCAGGTCAAGCCTCCAAATCCAGTCAAGCTTCAGAGCCCGGTCAAGCTTCAGAGTCCAGTCAAGACACAGAATCAAGTCAAGACACAGCTGCCGTTCTCCACGAGTCAGGCCAAGTCACAGCTGTTCCCCATGAGTCAAGCCAAGTCACACCTGTTCTCCACGAGTCAAGTCACATTACGGCTGTTGTTCCTGTGTCAAGGCATGTTGTTCCGGAGTCAAGTCACGTTACAGCTGATTTCCATGAACCAAGCCAAGTTACTGCTGGTCAGCACAAGCCAGGTGAAGTCCGGGCCGCTCTTCCTGAGTCAAGCAAAGTCACAGGCGTGGTTCCTGAGTCAAGTAAAGTCATTGATCTTCACGAGCCAAGTCAAGTCACTGCTGATCTCCGAGAGTCAAGTCAGTTTACTATTAGTCTTCACAGGCCAGGCCAGGCCACAACCGATCTTCACGAATCAAGTCAAATCACAGCCAATCTCCACGAACCAGGTCAAACCACAGCTGATCTTCATGAGCCAAGTGAAGTTATTGCTGCTGCTCCAGAACCAAGTCACGTCTCGTCTGACCGCCCAGAGTCAAGTCACGTCTCGTCTGACCACCCAGAGTCAAGTCATGTCTGCCAGTGTGAGGGCGGTCACCATTCTCAGTATGTGGGCCACACACTACACGCCGGAGGTCACGTCTGTTCACAAGTCCGCCCCTGAGATCACGTCTGTTCACAAGTCCGCCCCTGAGATCACGTCTGCTCTCAAGCCTGCTCCAGCGCTCCCGCCTGGTCACAAACCTGCTCCAGAGCTCCCGTCTGATCACAAGTCCGCCTCAGAGGACCTGTCTGGTCTCAAGTCTGCCCCAGAGGTCACGTCCGGTCCCAAGTCTGCTCCAGAGGCCTTCCCCGTCGGAGAAGCTGCGCCCATGCCTCCTGAGGTGTCGGCATCCGCCGTAGAACCTCCCAGGGAGGCGGCGTCAACCTGCGCACTTTCTGCTTCTCCCCTTATTCTGTCTGCCTCCTCTGTCCTTGTTCTCCCCATGTCCCAGTATATTACACGGGTTCCTGCTCCGCCCTGGAGGGCCCCGGCACCTCCTGCTCCGCCCTGGAGGGCCCCGGCGCCTCCTGCTCCACCCTGGAGGGCTGCTCCGCCTCCTGTTCCTCCCTGGAGGGCTACTCCGCCTCCTGTTCCGCCCTGGAGGGCTGCTCCGCCTCCTGCTCCGCCCTGGGGGGCTCCCGCGCCTCTATGAATATAGAGATGCAGTTTTCACTGTTTAATAACAGAGACAGATTTTTGTTTATGTATGTGAAATTAGCAGGATACACAAATCAAGTATAAAAATATAACTTATATTTTCCTATTTTCTATTTTGAGTACTTAATCATGCCAAAGAAAACATTTTTAAACCAGTAAAAAAAAAAAAAAAAAAAATTCTTTGTCTAAACTTTTCTGTGTGGGTACATTACCAAAACAAGTGAATGACATCTTCATCAGAAAAGTGACAAAAACAACTCACTTCAATGTCTGACTTATATTATAATTATTATTACTATTTTATTACTATTTTATTTAGTACTATTTATTATAGTACATATACTGACTGCAGTATAGACACTATATATTGATGAGCTACTGGTCAGTCCAAAAGCCTTTCTTTACTAAGTTCAGTTTAGTTAAAGCTCGTAATTTAGCTCTCAGATTGCATTTCCCCCCTTAAACATAACCATACAACAAGATTAATAAATGAAAGAATCTTCATTCTAAAATGATGTTGAAGAATGCAAACTGTGTTTGGTGGGGCAGACTGACTGTGCTCGTGTTTCTGGATTTGGCTGTTCTGTCAACTGACTGACAATTTGCACTTGGCAGTGTGAGCCATTAAGGGTTAAGATTTAATAAGGCGCACAACAATTTAGCGATTTAAAAACTCAAACAATCAATATATATATATATATATACAATTTTATTCAAATTGTGTTTATTATTTTTTTTAATTATTATTATTTTTATTTTTTTTTGTGACAATTTAATGTGTAACCCTATATCAGTGCTGAAATACTTTATTATAAACTACGTGCAAACGATTGTCTGCATCCCACGCTACAGCCCTAAGGGATGCTCCCAGATAATTTCACTTTAACTAGTGCGCCTCCATTTAAGCAGAAGAACAGATCACTTAACTTTGCATTCATTTGGGCAAACGGGTAAAAATGAAGCTCATTAATTTGCTCTCAGTGCTCTTGTTTATACTCGTCCATGGTAAGACATTTATTTGTTAATGTCTCTTCTGATACGTTTGCTCTAATCGCTTTACAATCGACAGAAATGCATTTAAGTTTTCTTATTTATGCGGTTTTAATCAGGAAGGGAAATGTGTTTGTGTTGTTTGTTGTATATATACACAAACCCGATTCCAAAAAAGTTGGGACACTGTACAAATTGTGAATAAAATCCGAATGCAATGATGTGGAAGTTCCAAATTTCCATATTTTATTCAGTATAGAACATAGATGATATCTCAAATGTTTAAACTGAGAAAATGTATTATTTTAAGGGAAAATTAAGTTGATTTTAAATTTCATGGCATCAACACATTTCAAAAAAGTTGGGACAAGGCCATGTTTACCACTGTGAGGCATCCCCTTTTCTTTTTACAACAGTCTGCAAACATCTGGGGACTGAGGAGACAAGTTGCTCAAGTTTAGGAATAGGAATGTTGTCCCATTCTTGTCTAATACAGGCTTCTAGCTGCTCAACTGTCTTAGGTCTTCTTTGTCGCATCTTCCCCTTCATGATGCGCCAAATGTTTTCTATGGGTGAAAGATTTGGACTGCAGGCTGGCCATTTCAGTACCTGGATCCTTCTTCTACGCAGCCATGATGTTGTAATTGATGCAGTATGTGGTCTGGCATTGTCATGTTGGAAAATGCAAGGTCTTCCCTGAAAGAGACGACATCTGGATGGGAACATATGTTGTTCTAGAACTTGGATACACCCTTCAGCATTGATGGTGCCTTTCCAGATGTGTAAGCTGCCCATGCCACACGCACTCATGCAACCCCATACCATCAGAGATGCAGGCTTCTGAACTGAGCGCTGATAACAACTTGGGTTGTCCTTGTCCTCTTTAGTCCGGATGACATGGCGTCCCAGTTTTCCAAACAGAGCTTCAAATTTTGATTCGTCTGACCACAGAACAGTTTGCCACAGTCCATTTTAAATGAGCCTTGGCCCAGAGAAAACGCCTGCGCTTCTGGATCATGTTTAAATATGGCTTCTTTTTTGACCTATAGACTTTAATGGCACGGTGGTATGCGTTCACCGACAATGTTTTCTGGAAGTATTCCTGAGCCCATATTGTGATTTCCATTATAGCAGGTATAGTAGGTATGGTTTTCCGGTTCCATTATAGTAGGTATGGTTTTCCGGCCTTGACCCTTACGCACAGAGATTGTTCCAGATTCTCTGAATCTGTGGATGATATTATGCACTGTAGATGGTGATAACTTCAAACTCTTTGCAATTTTTCGCTGAGAAACTCCTTTCTGATATTGCTCCACTATTTTTTTTGGCACAGCATTGGGGAAATTGGTGATCCTCTGCCCATCTTGACCTCTAAGAGACACTGCCACTCTGAGAGGCTCTTTTTATACCCAATCACGTTGCCAATTGACCTAATAAGTGGAAAATTGGTCCTCCAGCTGTTCCTTATATGTACATTTGACTTTTCCAGCTTCTTATTGCTACCTGTCCCAACTTTTTTGGAATGTGTAGCTGTCTTGAAATCCAAAATGAGCCAATATTTGGCCTGAAATTTCAAAATGTCTCACTTTCAGCATTTGATATGTTATCTATGTTATATTGTAAATAAAATATAAGTTTATGAGATTTGTAAATTATTGCATTCCTTTTTTTTCACAATTTGTACAGTGTCTCAACCTTTTTGGAATCAGGTTTGTATATTTTAAGGAACACATCAGTCAGCAATAAAGGAAAAAAAAATGGTTAAAAACAGATTCACTGTTTTTTAATCAGATGAACAGTTTCAAATACCTAGAATTCAATGTGTGAATCGCGCATAAAATGTCTATGAATAATTGAAAATATGTTATTGTCACGGTTCAGACAAAACACACGAACAACGACGTAGTAAACGAAAGGTATTTAATAACTCCAACGAGGAACACAGGGTGCTAACATTAACGTCCGACAAAGCATGATTGTGAACACACATTAAATAGACAGGGCGATTGACATACACAGGTGCAGGCAATGAGGGAGAAACCAAGTAACACGAAACAGCGGGGGGGAATAGATGGGAGAAACCAACTCAAAGTCCAGGGGTGTGACAGTTATTTACATGTGAGATTTAAACAATAAGACAAAAAAAAAAAAAAAGTGATATTCATATGTGAATGAATATCACCATAGATGAATATAACCTTGTAATTTGATCGTTTAACAACAACACTCAAAACAAATCAATTCTTTATAATGAAATTTGTGATAGAGCGGCATGTTTAGGACAGTTCGAGTTACTACAAATTCACTTCCTATCATTAGTCATTCAGACCTGTTCCCTTTGCAGTTTTACTACGCAGTTCACTATTTGCTTTTGTTTTTATTGCGGGCTGTTTCATAAAACAAGTTTACCAAAAAAGTCTTATTTCAGTTAGTCTCACTTACTGGCATTTGATTTGGTTCCATAAAGCAAATTTACCAGTCACTCTGGCAACTTATGCTGGGAAATTAACCTGGTCCTGGGCAGGCTAACTAAGTGTCACGCGTCATGTGTGGGAAGGAGGAGCAGGGACAAGCAGATAATGAAAACGTGCTTTAATAGCATAATCCAAACGGGAACAGGAGCAAACTGAAACAGCAGGGGAAACACAATCCAACACCCAAACTAACATATGGAAACATTAGCAACAACATAAGAACGGACACTGAACAAGGAACTGAATCAAACTTATATAGGAGTGCTGATGAGACAAGGAAAGGTGTGAGCAATTAACCAATGACGTAATAACAAGCAAGGGAACAGTCACAGTAAAGGTCTGTGTTCCTTGTACCTCTTTGTGGTGTGACATGAACGGCTACTGGCAACCAGTGCAAAGTGATGATTTGTGTGACATGCACTCTCTTCAGCTCATTAAAGACCACTCTCAATGGCAAATGATGGATTAGTTGCAGAGTCTTGGTAAGACATGCTGGAAGGTCTGCTAATAGAGCAGTACTGTAGTCCCGTCTTGAGAGAACCAGAGATTGGACAAGGAGTTCTGTTGCATGCCCCATAAGGGCAAATCTGCAGGATCAGGCCACTGCAATGTGGTCAGTGAAGTTCATATGTGTCCACTGTAACACCAAGGTTGGGCTGGCTGAAAACATGAGCAGTTCTGTCTTGGCAAGGTTGAGTTGATGGTCTTTCAACATTCAGCAAGGCATTTCTGTCAAGGAGTTGCAAGCAGCAACCGTCAGAAAATCCAGCTGGAATGAAAGGAGATGTGTGTCATTACAATAGCAGTAATATGAAAAGTCATGTTTCTGAATGACAGACCCAATTATTTTTAATTCTAGGCCCAAATTACATGTTTTCATGGTCCCAGTTAACCCAAAAATGAATGTAAACATTCAAAAATGTTCAATATAAATAACCATACCTTGACTTCAATACTGGTTCCTGATTTTTTTTTTTTTTTATCTCTTATTTGATGCCTCGCCACAGCCAATAACCAGCACTTGAATCGGGCACATAAAGCATTCTGCATGCTTAGGATTTGTCTGAAGAACAGCAGGCAGATGAACTGCTCGGAACAAACAAGGGACTCATGAACAACTATCGCAAAAGATAAAAACAGTTGTGGATCATCCAGGAAACGAAACACAGTATTACGATTAAAGAGTATGTAAACTTTTTAACGGGGTCATTTATATAATTTCAGTTATTATTTTGTCTTGTGGAGTATATATATATACATCTGTCATGTTAACTAGTTTATTCAGGACAGTACTAAATACAAAATAACATACAGTTTTCATGATCCCTCTTATTTTGTTAAAATTATTAACATTTTGTATGTTCTGCAAGGGGTATGTAAATTCAGGAGTACAACTGTATTAAATTTTTGTTATGGACAACTTATTGGTTTACATTTTACTGCCATTGTCACAGAAATATAATTTTAATGTAACATTTGCATGTAGATATAAAAATAATTTAAAAAACAACAATTTTGATTAGAATCCAATCATAAAACATTTTTAAAAAGTTTAGTTTTAGCTGTCCTTCGCTGTTAACAAGATGGACTGCCCACAGAAAAACCTATCATGGGGGCCCAAAAGGGCAAACCTGCTGTGGGCCCACATGGGCTAGCCCACAGGGGGCCCACAGCGGGTTTAGTGTGGGCTTGCTCTGCCCGCACTGTCCCACAGAAAACCCGCACCAGGCATGTTTGCTGGGTTTTGCTCGATTTGGTTAATGAACATAGTTCAAACAAAGATCACAGCAGAACAGTTACACATCTCTGAGCAACACACAGCGGTAGTGTACGGAGAAACAAACCTTTCCGAAGCTTCGAATCAATTGAACTTATTGCTTAGCAAAATGATTCACTGTTTCGAAGCGTTTGAAACACAACACGCTTGTGACGCCTGCTGGTCAAAAGTGTATAAACACAATGAAAACTCAGACTGAAACATGCAAAAAAAAAAAAAAACAGCTTTTAAAAACCCACTGCAAATGTTTTATTGAAAGTAAAATACATCAAATGCAGTAAAACTCAAAAAAAAAAAAAAAAGTAATTATAAAAGTAATTAAATATAAAGCGAGAGTAAGAGACTATTAACTCCTTTCATCCTTTTTATTACACAAATGTCTTGTTAAAAATATCTATATAAATTGATGAAACTGATTCAAGATCAGGATCAGATGCTTATTCAATGGCTCACTGCTGAGGGACTCTCAATGAACTATAGCATTATTGTCTCCTCTATTAACAGGCTTCGCATTTTTAGATGGACCATTCAGAGATATGCACAGTTTTTCACACTGCAGGGATCCCATATCTGTTATATATATTAAAAATGAGACTCTTAGCAAAAGACTAAAATATGAACTTAATTTTATTTTTGACCTATGACTTGTCAGTGACTGTCGTGGCAATTTTCTATTTCTACTGATGAAGCATTTAGATAGTTTAAGTTGTTTTTGTAAGGTAAAATTCAAACTATGAGTATCATGAGCAGGAATGGAAAAAACACCTTCAACCACACGCTATTCATTGACACATACAAACACCTCATGAACAAACATCAGCAACAAACATCCAGCAGTAGACACATTCTCATGCACAAACTCAACCCAACAGATGAGTATTTTACATCTACGTTTTGTACTTGGAGGATTACACACATAGGTTTGAAAATGAATTTCTGTCATCACATGCTCACTCTAAAATCACTCCAAACCCATTAAACTTTTATTCATCTCCAAAACACACATGAAGGTGTGTTTAGTATTCTCTCATCATTTTTTGTCTATGTAAAAAAAGAGAGAAGCTCTCTGGTAAATGTTGTGTGTAGTATATTCATACCTCTAATGACTGAGAACAGTGCAGTCTTTTCAAATGCCTCCTTCTGCAGCGGACCACCCCCTTAATGTTGAATTTGGACATTTTGGATTTTTTTAAAACCTTAAAATATAATACAGATTGCAGACAAAGTTTGACATTTTAAAATGACCAATAAAGGAATTATTTTTTACATTTCTGATTTGCACTGTAACTTAAGTATTGACACCACAATGTTTGATTAATGTGACACATTTTGAAGACTTTACCTTTCCAGCATCCTTCTGACACCGTCTTTGAGGTTTCTTCCTTCAGTTCTGCACAACTTTGACACCTGAATAACACATGCCAATGTCAGGCAAGTAGTATTATATGTGTCAGTGTAAAAGTGTCCAAAATTGTCTGGCACAACTAATTTCATAACAACACATTGATAGCTGCTGTAACTAAAATGTAGCCCAGTACACACATTAACCTCAAATGTACATGGAATAATAAATTCATCCCTTCTTTTAATTACATTATGTTTTCTGACTGTACCAGTTAGGTTTTAATGCTGCACTGCACATCTTAGCTATATGCACTAGTTTAATACTGCTGCAAACTTTTTATAATTGAAAATTGTATATTGCAATTTGAAATAATTTTTATTTTTGAGCTTTAGTATCAATTTGTAAGTTAAGTTTCAAACTAAATCTTATATTGTACTTGTACAATAACAAAGATATTCTATTCAATTAGCTCATGCTTTCTCTGTATGTAACAAGCCGTTGTTCAGTCATAAATTCAATATAATAGTTAAAATAAATAACTGACTTTGTCAAAGATGAGAGCTCCAGTGAGGAAATATTGTTTTGGAGAGTTTTGCAATTAATCCTCTGATCACATGCATGCTGTACCGTGGGGCCTAGTCCATAGGGATCACTATCATCTATGATCTGCTCTCTTCACTAAAATGACACGGTTCCTACACATGATAACAAATAATGTATAGATAAACAATGAACACATACTTACCAAGACCAAGCAGGAATGTCCTTTATCGTTTGTTGTTTGCCCGTTGTTTTCCCACAGGTAAACTTAGTGTTCTCTCGTGTAAAAACAAAATTCAAAACGGCGGAATTATCGTGGGATCTTGCAACAGTGATCTAGACTAACTTTCAAGTCTGGCGTTGCCAGTAGTCCTGTCTCAGTAGGGCTACAATTGCCATCTAGCGGTTGGGATTGTAATTGCACATTTATTTATAAATTGAAAGACAGTCAAATAATATGGTATAATGTGTATGAATGTTACATTTGACAGTTTGTGGGATGCATGACATCATATTATTAAATGCAATTAAACTTTTAAAATATTTAAATTAGCATTATTTTGGCAAAATAATGCTATATTTAATAATGTTATAAAATAATGAAATAACATATCAAATAATGCTAATTTAAATGTTTCAAAAGTTTACTTGCATTTAATAATCAACTGCGTGGGGGAAAAATGACGTGTAAACAATTTTAAGACTATTTTGGCCATGCTCCTCGCTGGTCTGATACTGGGCTATAGCCAAGCCGTTAAAATTAGACCACTGATTGCCTCGATTTCCCCGGTTGGGCTAAAAGCAGACTACAGGTAGCCCATCCAACTCAGAGCTAAATCGTGGCTACATATGAAGAGTTCAGATGCAAAACCAGCTAAAAGCCATCTCGGTCAAAAATGAGATAATGATACTGAGTGAATGCTCTCGACACGTATTATACGTCCATCAAATACTTTTACTTCAAACTCGCTAAAATACCAGCCTCAGCCCAATCAGAAGTACCGGTACTTACATAGAAAGCTATACATCTGAGCCTGATAAAAATGCATTTTTTTAAAGAAAGTTGTCAGATGGATTTAGCTGGTTTTGCATCTGAACTCTTCACTTGTAGTCTACTTTTGAAGTACTTCTCAGAAATGGGCTTTATGCACTTCTCAGAAATATACTTAAAATGACACTTAAATATACTTGACATACTTAGGAAAAAGTCTAAATATATTTGAGATATACTTGTGCTCCTAGAATCCGTGTTTTCATTGTTATAGGTGAGCGCTATTACACGTCTTCTATACAGAATTTCCGGAAAAAAAAAAAAAAAAAAAAAAAAAAAAAAACACAAGTGAAGAAGAAACCGAAACAACATGTAGAAAACAGCATCGAAACTGTGTAACAATATGGAATAAAATGTCGACCAATTAAGAGGTAATAACGACTGTAAAGCTTTAGGGTGTTGATCGACTCCACCTATATTTTGATTATCATTCTGAATCCAATTCAAAGTTTTTTGTTTTTTTTCAGCTTTTTGTTCAAAATGTTGTTTATTTCTTTTTTTTATAATTATTTATTATATTACCCACATTCAAGTGTTTATAAAAAATACATGAAGCTAGAATAAAATGTTTTTGTTTACAAGTAGATACCCTGATCTTTCTATTGATGTTTTGTATGTTCAGATATTCATAAAACAAAATATATACAAATGAATACCTAAATAGGGACATAGTAGTATACTTGAAGTATGATGTAAAGTTCATTTAAAGAAAACTTAAGAGTATACTTGCAGTATAAAACGACTAAACTAGTAGTTTACTGAGACCATACTTCTTGCCCCCCCCCAAGATGGTTAGTCATCCCCGTTGTCAGCCACGCTGCAATTGGAGCAGTTTTCCGCGCACGTGATTCATCTCATGACTAACTAAGCACAGATGCGATGTAAATAAGGGATTCATTGTGTAGTTTGGAGAACTTCATTGATTATAACAGAACTTGTGAGATCGCGATGAACTGAGATGAGTGCGCTTTTATGTGATAATAAAGTGAGCGAGTTTTACACACTTTCTACACTGTAAAAAAAAATAATAAAAAACACAATTTGTTGAGCCATCTTAAAATAATTTGTTACCCTGCTGCCTTAAAATTTTAAGTTCACTCAACTAAAATAAGTTTAGTCAACTTGAAATGTTGAGTTGTACTAAGTAACAACTTAGATATTTGTGTTTGCTAAATTTAACAGATGGGTAAGTAACCTAGCTGCCTTCAATTTCTAAGTTGATTCAACTCAAATATCTAAGTTGTCACTTTGTATAATTTAACATTTCAAGTTGAATGAACTTTTTTGAGTTGACTGAACTTAAAATTTTAAGGCAGCCAGGTTACAAATTATTTTAAGTTGACTCAAATGGTTTTTTACAGTGTAGGCTATAATCCGTTCAGAATTTGTACCCAGCCAACATGTGTATGTGGGCCCCACATGGTTTCTGCTGGGTCTTCATGGGTACCAAGTGGGCATGGTCCCAAAATGGGCATCTTATCTGGGACCCACTTGGGTCAGCAAAGTAGGTCCCACATGGGTAAAAACAGATGGGCTCCCTATGTGGGACCTAGTTGGGTCACAAATGGGAAATGAGTGCTTGGGCTCGACATGGGCAACACAAATGGGGTCCATATGGGTTTAACAAATGGGTTATACATGGGCAAACACAATTAATCCCACATAGGCTGCCTGCACTGGCCCAAGGCGGTACCCACAGAGGCTACCTCTATATGGGTTCAGAATGGGGAAACACATATGGGGCCCTCTTGGTCAAACCATATGGGTAAAATATGGACAAACACAATCAGTCCCATATAGGCTGCCTACATGGGCCCAAGGTAGTACCCACATAAGCTACCTCTGTATGGGTACTGAATGGGGAAACACATATGGGGCCTTCTTGGTCAAACCATATGGGTAAAATATGGGCAGACACAATCAGTCCCATATAGGCTGCCTACACTGGCCCAAGGCGGTACCTACAAAGGCTACCTCTATATGGGTTCAGAATGGGGAAACACATATGGGGCCCTCTTGGTCAAACCATATGGGTAAAACATGGGCAAACATGGGCAAACACAATCAGTAGCCCAAGGTAGTACCCACATAAGCTACCTCTGTATGGGTACTGAATGGGGAAACACATATGGGGCCCTCTTGGTCAAACCATATGGGTAGAACATGGGTAAACACAATCAGTCTCATATAGGCTGCCTACATGGGCCCAAGGTAGTACCCACATAGGTAATCTTTGTATGGGTTCTGAGCAGGAAAAGACGTGTAGGGCCCTCTTGCCAAACTATATGGGTCAGACATGGGCATACACAATCAGTCCTTTATAGGTTTGCTACATGGGCTCAAGGTACCCACATGGGTAATCACTGTATGGGTTGTGAATGGGGAAATACATACGGGGTAGTGATGGGTCATTTGTGAATGATCTGTTTATTGCATCTGTTATGTGACAAATGAATGAAAGACTCTGAAGGTAAAGTAATTATTCATGTTCCCTACAAATTATGTCTAGGAGCATTATAATAATTTCCTCATTTAGAATATGATCAAGATTGGATAGGTAGGTGTTTTCAGGGAATTTGGTTGGTAAAAGTATAATTATTAACCAAACGTGCCACTTTCCGGGGACACATTCTGCACAGGATTTCTATATACTGCTTAAATTAACCAGGTTGGTTGTTTGTGCTGCGGCAATGGATCATTGCATGACAACAGAGTACTGCAAGAATAATTCGAAAGGATGGAGCGTCTGCTCTGCTCTCTATAGCTGTTGCGGTACTTTGATGTCGTACAATAATCAATCAGCACAGCGAAAATAACCAACACCTGGTTATTTTAGGCAATTTAGAAATCACGTGCTGAACGTGTCCCCGGGTAGTGCCATGTCTGGTCATCCAAATAGGGAACTTTCTTGGGTAAGACATAAGCATTCTGGGTAAGACATGAGCAAACATAATCAGTCCCATATAGGCTGACTGTATGGGCCCTAGGTAGTACACATATAGGTACTAGGTGCAGAGTGGGGAGTGGGTGTGGGTGTGGGATCTATGTGGGTACAGTATTGACCTTGTTCCCCAGAGAAAGAAGTGCATCACCATCTTTAAAATATTGTCTTTGAACTTCCGTTTGTGCGGTAGCTCTGTATATTTCTATGGCATTTCTATCTAAGTAATTTAGTTAGTAAAGTGGATTTATGTATTAGAGTATAAGTATATTAGAGTGTAGTAGAGTTAACAAAAGTTATTGTAAACATTGTAATGTTTAAAGCAAATGTCTTATCAAATGTCAGTAGACCAGGAAGATTTTAAAATGAGAGGTTTATTCATAAATATGTTAGAACACTGTGGAAATACAACCAGAAGACAGCAAATGTAGCTAAACATCCCTAAAAAGGGATGCAGCTACATAAGGTCAATAGGCTATTGGTCTGCAACTCCAGTCCTGAAGGGCCAGTGTACAGCAGACTTTAATTTCAACACTAATTAAACACACCTGACTCTAATTCACAAATCATTTTGAACACTGTGATTAGCTTGTTTAGAAAGGAAGACTGTGTTCTTTCAAGACTAAGGCTGGGGCATACGGGACTTAATGCAACATTAAATATAATAGGAAAACATCCAACAGGGTTGTGTGATTGGTGTGGAGTCAGAGAAACAGTAGAACATGTTCTCATACAGTGCAATAAATATGCTGAGGAAAGAAGGAAATTAATTGAAGAACTTCAGAAAAAGGGTGTGCAGCAATTAACATTAAAAGAACTTTTAAATCCAGTAGGAAGTGATAATCTATTAGTAATATTTCTAAAAAGGACTCAGTTAATTCATAGAATATAAAGATTATTAGTATTATGGGGGTTAATTAATTTTAGTAGCAATAGCAATATTATTATTATTAATTATTATTATTATTATTATCATCCCTCGTCCCTAGTCTGGAAAGGACCTGGGCTGTAGATGGAGGAGCTGAACACGCAGCAACATTGAAAGGCCGGGTCCTGAATAGTCTGGGATGAGGAAATTACAAGTCTCTGATTCATTGCTCACAGTAGATGGCGGTAATGCTCTATCTAAGAAGCGAGCCGCCAATAAAAACGAGGAAGAAGAAGAAGAAGATTAGCTTGTTTGGTGTGTTTGGTTAGAGATAGAACTAAACTCAGCAGTACATTTAGTTCTCAGGACTAGTTCACGAGTCAGGACTTGAAGAGCCCTGGAATATACAAATCAAGTTAGACCCAATGTGCCATCAGCATTGGCCTGCAAAGCACATGCTTATCTCCATATAATTATTTCAAAATCTATGCAAATGGTTCAAAATATCCAGAAAATATAATATAATGCTAAATCATTCAAATTTGTTTTTAACAATTTAAATCTTAAATAAATAAATAAATAAATAAAATAAATAAATAACATATCTGTATGTTGAATAAATGTCATGTCTTTAACAAGAAATATCTGCCTTTTGAATGATTATGATTATTAATATTTTATTTATTAGCATTTTATGATATTTTGATCAAAACACTTCTTCAAAATCCAAACGTACATGTACAATTTTAATTATTAGCATTAGTAACAATAATTATAATAGATACAGTTTTAATCTCAAAAGAGCAGTGAGATTCTGTGTGGACTTTTACATATCACTATTACATTTTTATTCATACACTGTCATGAAAACACTGTTTGACCAATTAATCAAATAATACAGCCAAAAAAACTAAATACACACGTTTGTTAAAAAAAAAAAAAAAAAACTCTGAAACAATTTCTATTGGTTGTTTCATCTGGTTGCTTTCATCAAGATTGGTTAATCTGTCTGTCATTCACGAAACTGGCCAGTTTGAAAATATACTAATCAGTTTGGTGATGTACGTGCTACTGATCCACAAGATTACTCGCTCAGTTCCTGATTATGTACCTGTTAAATTCATTGTAAACTAATTTGAACTGTGACATGTCAACGGAGAACAGAAGCTGGAATGTGAACACAGAGGAAGGGGCAGACTGGATGTGTGAGATCCCCAAAACATATGGCGATGTCAGGTAACAAAACATTTTTCAGTCAATCCATTATAAAGTTATGGTTTGTGCCCATAATTAATGAATGTGAGTGAGAGAAAAAAGGGAGAGGCTAATCGCGATTAGCATATTAGCGCGCTGGGTATATTAGCACATATTTCAATGTAAATTAGTGTTTGAAGTTGGTGTGTGTTTGTGTGTATTAATGTTTAGTTTAAAACTCAAACTCATGAGAAGTAAAGGAGCACTGGAATAAGTAAAGTGAATGATTAAACTGTAATTTACACTCAAAACACTGGAATATATGGGAGAGTTGAGAGTGTTGTATGAGAGTGTAATGTTTGTGTAGATGACCGTTTCTGAGTATTTTTTTTTTTTTTTTTTTTTTTTTACTTCACCTCTTCAAATACTGGTAACTTCTAATGATAAGATATTGGTTCACATTTTTAGATCAAGCACACGTTTTTCAGGGAAAACAGACACCCAATACAGAGACTACAGTAAAATGTTAGTCAGTTTTAACCACTGTTTCCAGACCTGAACTATGATTATAATCATAATAAGTACATTTGTAAGACATTTCCTCTACTGGTGATAGAAAATCTGAGTAACTTTTTTTCCCTGTTGTCTTTCTTTTTCTGAGGTGGCACAAAGAAAGGGAAATAGATCTTGTCATCATCCTCAGTCCTTTATTTCATTCACTGGAGAACATCACAGCCTTCAGATGTGTCATATCAGGATAAATGCAACTGCAGGTAAAATCATATTATATTACATTTAATTGTGGTGTACAAATTGGCTTTTTTAAGATACAGTTGTATTTACCTTGCAAAGATATATATGGGAAGAGTCCATTTTTATGTGAATCCTCTTTGTCTTTCTTTTGGGGATTTACATTTTTCTGATGGGATTGTTATGCATTAAGTTCATGTTTCGATCATAACTAACAGTTTCAAAGCTGACAGTTTGTTTATGTTGCCTAAATGGCTGATAATGGCAAATTTCAGTACAATTTAAATATGTTTTGTTTAAGAATGTTTAAAGGAATGGTAAAAAAAGAAATTATATTTTTTTTAAGGACTCGTCGGGGCCACCCACTACAGATTCACCAAGGATCCAGCTGATCACTGCCAATTTGGAGGAGGATTGTCCTTTATCTGCTACATTGCATCCTTACTTCTGGTATGAATTCACTGACTTTTTGTGATATGTGAGATGTTTTGATTTTACTAAATGGTAGTGGTTTTGTTTAATTTGATTTTACATAATTTTCTTAAAGGGAACGTTCACCCCAAAATGAAAGTTCTGGGATCATTTACCCTTCATCGCCCTTATGTTTTTCCAAACCTGTATGAATTTCTTTCTTCTCTTGGAGACAAAAAAAGATTTTTTGAAGAATGTAGATAACCAGACAGTTCATAGTAGCCAATAACTTCCATAGTAGGAAAAAAAAATACTATGGAAATCATTGGGGCCTGTCAACTGTCTAGTTACCAACGTTTGGAACAACATAAGGGTGAATAAATGATGACAGAATTTTAATTTTTGAGTGAACTATACCTTTAATACAATGTATAGTTATGATTCTGAATTAAATGTGCAACGTTTCTCTTCAAATATTATCATAAATAGATGGAGACACATTATCAGAAATTAGAGCTGCGCGATTAATCATTTAAAGATCATAATCTCGATCCAAACGCCACTTAATCTTATTCGTAAATGACAAACACGTGTCTACAACAGAGGTGACAGTTGTCAAGGCGTGACAGTCTGTCTACACTAGATCTGACCAAGCGAACGCTGAAAATCATTTAAAGGGGTCATCGGATGCAAAACTCATTTTTACAAGTTTGAACATAAATGTGTGTTGACAGTGTGTGTACACAACCACCCTATAATGATAGAAATTCACCCAGTGGTATTTTATTAATCTTAATATGGGAAAAATCCAATGTAATCCAAATAATAGGCCTTTTTTCAAATAAGGTCATTGTCAGCGTCTTGTTGGTGTGACGTCACACCGACCAAGGCCGGTCCCACGATAGTTGATTGACATGACAGTTTTATCTTAAACCCACCCTAAATGAGCCGAGTGAGCGCTGAGAACAGTCCGACCACCATTATTGTTTCGACTCTGGTGCAGGGGAAGACAAGACTGTCTCCGACTGAGCGATTGAGGTGTTCTGTTGTTGGATGCAGTAATGCACATAGTAGCACTCATCATTTACTCCCGACATCTGAGCTGCTGAAGATGCAGAGGATTAACGTTACTTTTGTTTTTGAAGGAAATGCGCCCGGCAGGCTACATAAATGCGTCTATGTTCACGCGGATCATTTGTAATCTAGTTTCACCTACAGCAGAAGTGAGTATATGGGAGTTTTTTATGCATCTTTGCAATTCGCCTTTTCCTAATAATGTGCTAGTTAGCAAGTTTTGCGGTTAAATGTGGCTAAAGTAAACATTACTGATTGTCACCCCACAGAAGAGAGGGGTGGAATGGCAGAGCTCATTAGCGTTTAAAGGAACATGCAACAGAATGGCTCACTCTAAAAAGGGCTGATTTTGACATGGTAAAATGGGTGGGGTTTTTTTACACCCCTTTAAACTTTGTCAGTACGTCATAAATAAAATGAGGCATCAGTTTGCCAGCTGGGATTTGTCGTGTCATGCCGCGCCGCATCCAGTGTAGAGAGTACACTAGGTGCATTTCCATCATGGATTTGCACAAAAATTTTTTCGATGATGTCAATAAAACAATGTTGCGAAATTGCGGCGTTTTCATTAACCAGTGTTGTGAGACTAAAACGTAATTTTTTTTCATCTCACGATAAGTCATGGCGATGGATGTTAATAGGTTTACGTATGTCACAGCCACCGCACTAGCCGTTAATTTTAATCGTAGGAGATGTAGGCAACTATCTAAACAGTTGCAGCATGGAGAGCTGGTGTAAACAGAAGCTTTGACTAGAGTGGCCGCGATCAGTTCCACAGACTTGTGCAGTGTAAATAAAAGGTTATCCAAGCTTTAATGGCAAGGAAAGCCCCTTATTCATGCATTGTGTAGTCAATGTTTGTATAAGCAGCCACGTATGAGGTGTTTTTTTTTAACACTAGGTGTTAAGTTCACTCAACTTATATGTAGTTGTTGAAATAACTTGCAGTAAATTGAGCCAACGTACTGTATCAATTATTGAGCATGTAAATTGTTTAGTTAAGTCAGCTGAAAATTGGTTGAACTCAATTTTTCATGTTTTCACAACTATGAACCACGTCTAATTGACACAAATTATTAATTTTTCCTCAACATCATAACTTAACTATTTGAGTTTACTGGACTTTGACAAGAAGTTTTGGATATCTGGAACCAGATTTTTTATGAAATCAACACAACTGCAAAATTGAGACTTACAGCATTTATTTTTTAAACAGACACATTGCATCCAAAAACACAAACATAAATAATTGTATTGCAAAAATAGAAAAACACTACAAAAGAAAAACCTTCATATATACACAGCTCACACAAACACGTGCAATCTTCTCTATGCGCACACCCATCTTAGTGCCAAAATAGTACAAATAACTCTCCTTGTCATTATCAGATATTTTCATTGCAGAAACAAGTGTACATGAAGAATTCACAATAAGCTGTGTTAAAAATACTTTATATTAAACTGTTCAAAAACTGTAAATTCCCAGTTTGTAGAAACATTACAATGAAAGAGGAAGCACTACAAGGTAACAAAAAAGAAGTCACTTAAAAAAAAACAAAAAAAAAACAACAACCAAGAATTCCAATGTTCCACTTAAAACAATGAGATCTAAAACAAACAATGTTCTTAAACTTTAAACCAGTACAATGAATAAACAGTAGCATAAAGTAAAAAAGATTTAGTTTGTTTTCTGTCTTATCGCAGCAACTTGCTTTTCAAAGAGTGAAATCTTGCGGTACAAGAGTCTGATCTGACTCCAGTAAACAGGTGCTGTATCACTTGGATAGTCGAGGTTTAATGCGTACACCAGGCCCCATCAGGTTCAGAGAAGCATTAGGTGCAATCACTCAGGTGACGCATTACCACTTCTTCCTCAATCACCAGGGCAACGTCACTGTAGAAGGCTGGGAGAGGTTTCAACCACTAGGATTCCAATCACCACACCCTTGATCCCATCCTCTTCAGTCACTGGGCTTCATAGAATGTAAACAAAACAAGGCACTATTACTTAAAGTCAAGTCAGTCAAGTCAAGTCACCTTTATTTATATACCGCCTTTAACAATACAGAATTGTGACAAGGCGGCTGTACAGTATTAAATAGGAAACAGTACATCAACAATGCCAAAGGCAACAGTAAACACTCACATTTTAGGTAAAGGTAGTTAATCAAAAACAATAAAATAAAATGCAATATCGTGCTAAGAGAAAGTGTCCCCAACTAAGCAAGCCAGAGGCGACAGCGGCATGGAACCAAAACTCCATCGGTGACAAATGGAGAAAAAAACCTTGGGAGAAACCAGGCTCAGTCGGGGGGCCAGTTCTCCTCTGGCCAAAGTTCCCGTGGTCTTGTGCCGACAGCCGTCTAGGTGACGAGGTCTTCACTGTGGATCCGTCTCTGGGGCTCATCTAGTTGATGTGGACTCCGCTGACATTCAGGGCTGTAGAGGTCGTCTCTAGGTGCTGATCCACCATCTGGGCTGGGTTCGGACTGGATCCGGGGGACTGCAGTGACCATCTGATCTGGATACGGACTGGATCTGGTGGTTAATGTGACCTCGGAATAAGAGAGAAACAGACTAATATTAGCGTAGATGCCATTCTTCTGACGATGCACTGAGTACATCGGGTGTTATGGGAAGTGTTCCCGGTTCCGGTTGACCTAATTAGTGCAGCCTAACAATCCTTTAACGGATTTGAATTATAAGAATATGTTGATTTGTTATGTGTAAGCAAGGTTAAAGAGATGGGTCTTTAATCTAGATTTAAACTGACAGAGTGTGTCTGCGTCCCGAACATTGTAGGGTAGATTGTTCCAGAGTTTGGGCGCTAGATAAGAAAATGATCTCCTGCCCGCGGTTGATTTTGATATTCTCGGTATTATCAAATTGCCAGAGTTTTGAGAACGCAGCGGACGTGAGGGACTATAATGTGATAGGAGCTCGCTCAGGTACTGAGGAGCTAAACCATTCAGGGCTTTGTAAGTAGCAAGATTTTAAAATCTATACGATGTTTAATAGGGAGCCAGTGCAGTGTAGACAGAACCAGGCTAATATGATCATACTTTTTGGTTCTAGTAAGAACTCCAGCTGCTGCATTTTGGACCAGCTGGAGTTTGTTTATTAAGCGAGCAGAACAACCACCCAATAAAGCATTACAATAATCTAGCCGTGAGGTCATAAATGCATGAATTAATGTTTCAGCATTTGACATTGATAGCATAGGTCGTAGTTTAGATATATTTTTGAGATGGAAAAATGCAGTTTTACAAATACTAGAGATGTGGTTTTCAAAGGAAAGATTACCATCAAATAGCACACCTAGGTTCCTAGCTGATGACGAAGAATTGACAGAACAGCCATCCAGTATTAGACAGTGTTGTAGGTTATTACATGCTGAGGTTTTAGGCCCAATAACTAACACCTCTGTTTTATCAGAATTTAGCAGTAAGAAATTACTTGTCATCCAATTTTTTAACTCAACTACACAATCCATTAGTTTTTCAAATTGGTACGTTTCGCCGGGCCGCGAAGAAATATAGAGCTGGGTATCATCAGCATAGCAGTGAAAGCTAACACCATATTTCCTGCTGATATCACCCAAGGGTAACATGTAAAGCGTAAAGAGTAATGGCCCTAGTACTGAGCCTTGCGGTACTCCATACTGCACTTGTGATCGATATGATACCTTTTCATTTACTATCACGAATTGATGGCGGTCAGATAGATACGACTTGAACCATGCCAATGCACTACCACTAATGCCAACATAATTCTCAAGTCTATTCAAGAGAATGTTGTGGTCAACAGTATCAAACGCAGCACTAAGATCCAGTAGCACTAACAGAGAGATACAACCACGATCAGATGACAAGAGTAGATCATTTGTAACTCTAATAAGAGCAGTCTCAGTACTATGGTACGGTCTAAAACCTGACTGAAAATCCTCACAGATATCATATTTCTGTAGGAAGGAAGATAATTGTGAGGATACAACCTTTTCTAATATCTTTGATAGAAATGGGAGATTCGAGATAGGTCTGTAATTAGTCAGTTCGTTGGGGTCAAGTTGTGGTTTTTTAATTAGAGGCTTAATAGCAGCCAGTTTGAAGGTTTTTGGGACATATCCTAATGACAGTGATGAATTAATAATATTTAGCAGAGGATCTATGAGATCTGGAAGCAAGTCTTTTAGTAGCCTAGATGGAATAGGATCTAGCATACAAGTTGTTGGTTTAGATGATTTAACAAGTTCATACAATTCTTCCTGACCTATAGTAGAGAATGAGTTGAATTGTTCCCCAGGAGATCTATAGCGCACTATCTGATGCGACAAAAGCAATTACACAAACGTAGTCCCCAGACCCCTGCAAATTAAGAGATCTAATGTTCAATTTCCCCTTAGGCTGCGTTACACTAGTGCGTATTCGTTTTAAAACGTTTAACTTTTGCTAAGGTTACGCCTATCGTTTACACGGTTACACTTTATTTTGATAGTCCACTTTAGACATTCTAATAACTATAAGTAACTTTGCAACTACATGTCAACTAATTCTCATTGATTTGCAACTACATGTCTACTAACTTTCAGAGCAGACTGTTAGGTTAGGTTTAGGGTTAGTAGAATAAGTTGACATATACTTGCAAAGTTTAGAAGAGTGTTACAAATTATATTAAGCAGACAGTCTACTAATACTCTAATGACTAGTTGACATGCAGTTGCAAAGTGTTAGGAAAATGTCTAAAGTGGACTCAAAATAAAATGTTACCGTTTACACTACTCTGGTGTTTTCGACCCTCAAAAATGGAGACTTCCGAAAACGCTGCAGACCCCATTTTGTTTTGAAAACTCTGGGGTTGCATTTCAGTGTAAATGGACCAAAACGGAGACTTTTGAAAATGAAGGCGTGGCTGCCCACATTTACTCTGCGTATCCTTGTAGATAAATTTCAAGATTATTTGTATGGGACTCCCTTCACTGTGGTTACGGACAATAATCCGTTAACATACATACATACTCCACTTTCGACTGTAAGATCGTGTACAGGGCTGGAAAGCATAACCAGGACGCAGATGGTCTTTCTAGGCGACCACATGGGTTATTGTATGATGATTCTGAGTCTCTGGAACAAGCAGAAAGGGTGAAGAAATTCACTTCACATCACTTATCATCATCTCTTAAACAGGTAAATCTCTCTGAGGATGTTGTTAAAGCTGCATGTTGTAAGCACTTGATAGGTGATTTGCCTTTAATTACTACGGTCGAGTCTCTAGCGCTTAGTGCTGATGCTGTTCCAGATGCCTTTGAGCAAGAGACGCAGGATGGACATGAATCTGTTCCAACCTATAGTAATGAAGAGTTGATCAAAGAACAACAATCTGATCCCACCATCAGTCAGGTAATACAGCTGTTGAACACCTCAGAACATCTACCTTGTAATGTCCATACTGATTCTCCTAGTCTTAAGCTGATGCTCAAGGAGTGGGGTTGTTTGGAGTTCAAGAATGGTCTATTGTATCGGACAAGACGTTATGAGGGACAGGTCATGCATCAGCTGGTGCTCCCAGAGTCATTGAGGCCCAATGTGCTCAAATATCTACACGACGATATGGGTCACATGGGGATTGAGCGTACGCTTGATCTAGTTAGGTCTAGATTCTATTGGCCTAAGATGTCCCAAGACGTAGAAAACAAGATCAAGACATGTGGGCGCTGCGTAAGGCGAAAAACTCAACCTGAGAAAGCTGTTCCACTTGTAAATATCCACACCACTCGACCGATGGAGCTAGTATGTATTGACTTTTTGTCACTTGAGCCCGACAGCCGAAATACCAAGAACATTTTAGTAATTACTGATCACTTTACACGTTATGCCATCACAATTCCAACTAAAGATCAGAAGGCAAACACTGTCGCTAAATGTCTTTGGGAGCAATCCTAATCCATTATGGATTCCCTGAACGGCTGCATAGCGATCAGGGAAGGGATTTTGAATCCCATGTCATTAGAGAGCTGTGTGTGGTCACTGAGATTAAGAAAGTCCGGACTAGCCCTTATCACCCGAGAGGCAACCCTGTCGAGCGATTTAACCGCACACTTCTTAGGCATGGTAGGTACTCTAAAAGATAAAGAGAAAAATCATTGGTGTGACTTTGTAAAACCGTTGACACATGCCTATAACTGTACCAAAAACGACGCAACAGGGTTTAGCCCTTATGAATTAATGTTTGGTCGTCAGCCGAGGCTACCGGTGGATATAGCCTTCAACTTGCCTGTCCGAGAAAATATGCAACAGTCTCATTCCCAGTATGTGTGAGCACTCAAGCATCGTCTGGAATAGAGTTATAAAATTGCTCATGAGAACGCCAAGAAGTTAGCTCATCAGAATAAGTGTCGCTTAGATACCAAGGTGTGAGAATCGGCACTGATGGGAGAAGACTGTGTCCTTGTGAGGAATCTCCGCCTGAGGAACAAACAAGTGGGAATCCAACATCTATCGTGTACTTAAACGGATGGGAGACTCACCTGTTTACATGGTTCAGCCAATTGATGGGGATGGTTCCACCAGAACCCTACACCGTGATCACCTTTTGCCGTGTGGGTATCTGTCTGATGAGGAGGAGGAGCCCTCGAAGATTGAGCAAGTGTCTCATCGTCCTCAAACTTGAGGGAGCTCTCAACTCCATTCAGATGAATATTCAAATTCTGACGCTGAGGAAGCTTGCATCCCTTCACAGCCTTCTGTCATTCCGGAGCAGAGATTTACAGAAGTGTATGAAATTCCAGTCTCAGTTGGTACTACTTTCCCTATTCCAGTTGAAAGTGAAGCTTGCTTAAATCAGTCATACTCGCCTGTCCCCAATACTTTATCTAACAAGGATGTACAAACCCCATCTGATGAAGTTTTGAAAGGAAAATGTGATGATGTTTTAGAGGAGTCCAGAAATGAAAGTACTGAACAATTCAGTCCTGACAATAGAGTTCCAGTTGTGGCCACTGAGGATGATGATGTGCCGCTCCTGGATTTAGGTGAACCAGAAAATGTAACCAATGAAGAAGGGGTGGCGGGAAATTCTAGGGATTCTGAGTGCCAGAGTGACCCTAATGAAGTATTCAGAGATAATAGCAGTGAAAACGTGGTACACAGATCTGAAAGGTCAAGACGGCCACCAGGTCGTTTTCGTTATCCTCAACTGGTAAAGCCGTTGATTTCTTTCGTACAGACTGTTTTCGGAAGTTTTACTAAAACTCTGGAACAACTGAGTGTTGACTATGGGGATAGACAAATTTTAATATTTAAGTTACCCTTGACTCATGAAGGGACTCATGATGATTTAGAGAGGGAGAGTGTAACCCACCCAGAGTATCAGGAAGGGGTTAATGTAAGTTACAAGTGTGGATATGGGTGTGGCCTGTAGGGTGCGCAGACGAGCCATTTTGAGAGAGAACAGAGACCGCGTCATGAGAGGGTCGTTTTGAATTCTTTGGTTTACTTGATGCGTGATGTGCTCGGAGGAAATCAAGTTCTTCATGTTTTTTTCTTCATAGTCAGGAACTCTGAGTCACCGTTTAAGGTATTTCTGTTTTATTTCAGTGTTTATGGTGATCATTGTTAGTGGATTTACTCTTAAAACCAATCAGAGTGAAGTTGCGATGTGATATTTTATTGAAAATAAGTGTTAAAATGATGTAATGTGAAATTGCGTCATTCACTTGATTTGCTTTCTGTTTAGTCACATAAACAAAGCATCACAAAATTCATGCTCATACTGCTTTATTCATAAATATGTTATGAGAGAGTTTTAAGAAGTAGAACTCAAGTTTTATGTGAAATTAATCTGTTATGTGTTAATATTATATTTACTATGAACATTACGCACGGTATAAAAGAGTGAAAATCACTTTGATAGATGCAGATTTGTCAAAAGAGGTCATATATGTTGTAAGAGTTCAGTGTTTAACAGGCATGAAAATCCCTCAGCTTTCGGCGAAATTCGCCGTTTTGAAGCCAAAGGACGACAGGGGAGAGATCCACAATTTAATTTCGTGGTGTGTATGTGTCACCAAAGGCTTAGTCACCGTTCACATGCAGCGTGTTTTGCGCGCGCAAGCTATTTATTTTCAATGGAGCCGTGCAGTTTAAAATCCAAAGCAGAAATGTTTTTATAACTGACAGCGCCTTCATGGTTGCCTAGTAACAGCAGACTCTACAGAAGCGCGAGCGCCCAAGCGCTCTGAAATTGGTGGAGGAAGCGACGCGCCTCGCGTTTTCCACGCGTTTTTAGACGCTTCATGTGAACGTACCCTTAAGAGAGTAAGTTACATTTAATGCTAAAGTATCGTTAACACTAATACAAACATTATTTTTGCAGTATGAGTGTGTTAGGGCAGAACGATGCAGCTCTATTTCATATGTCTTTAGACAAATGTCAATACAGTATTTTTTCAGAACCTGTGCTTGGCTTATTATTCCATTCAACTTATTTGGCTACTGTAAAATTGGCAAAGGGAAACTTTTATCGTTTTTTTTCTGGCATGCTCTGTCTGCAATAGCAAATAGCATTTGTGGTTGATGGTATGTTTTTCGATAATGGTAGAAAACACTTATTAGGTTGATTTCTTTGCCCAAAAAACAAACAAACAAAAAACTTGGCTGTCAATCATGATGGAAGAATAAATAAGTTAAGTTACAACATGTCCCCTAATGAGGCCGTAATATTTATTCTGTGGGAGTCCCCCCACCTCCCGGCCTCATCAGAGGCCACATCACCCCTCGAGCACCCTTCTCACCTTTTTCACCCCTGACCCATTTTCATGTCTGGTTTAAAACTGATTACAATTTGTATGCGCAGATTTTTTTTTTTTTTCCTTTCCCATTCGACGTCAGGAGATAGTCGGATCAAAGATGGTGAGCCAGTGAAATCCCAGAGAAGAACTATTGCGAGCAGTGAAGTTCCATTTGTTCAGCCTCTTCGGATTTGTCAAGAATTTTCCATCTCCACAGAGCCACTGAATTTTTCCTGAGTGAACTCAACAAAAGGATCAGATAAGAACTTTTGATCACATTTACTACCCGGGTAGTTGCTGAAGAAAAGACTATTGTTTCCTGTTTTTTTTCTTGGGCCCATTTCTTTATTTTGGTTTATTTACTATTATCTACTATAATTGTATTTTAATTTTACTTAGTTGATTGCACGTTAACATTCTAAAAGGAATGGTGCAATAAAATTGTGCAGTTGTAAACTTTACCTCCGTGTTGTTGTGACTCACCATTACTGCCTCCTAGAGCCTAGGTTTTGAATCTCTGTGGGGTTAAATATTTTTGGGAGTTGAAAATAGCTGACCATTACATATATGATTTCATTTTCACCACCTGCAAACTTACAAAGAGCTCATAAAAGGCACTTTACCTCCTCATTGCTCAACGTTTGCTCTGCTCATTTTGTTTTGGATACGCCACTTGTTCCCTTCCTGAAATCATGTCGCATAGAGTCACATCTTGTCATTACTTCCCGTTTTTGGTTCATTTAGAAGTATTTGGTACTTGTTGCGTTCATATATAATTCGAACCACACCCAGAGTGCGTCTGGAAGCGGACCGAGACCCCCTTAATTATGTAGACCCTGGCCTCAGGGCCGGGGTCTCATTATTAACTCATGCTTCTCAGGAGCCCTCATTGGAGACGCTTGGTGGCTGGGCTCGCAGAGCAGCTTCATATGCCATGACATTATTGCATTCAGTACGTTTAACATAGCATTTTAGGCAACCTTGGTACCCTGAGATAACCACCATTAGTACACCACCATACTATCAGTCGAAAGATTCTGATGAAATGGCATTCAGCACAAACATATATTAGCAGTTGGCTTCACCAATTTTGGCGCGCTGAAATGCGATTCAGAGCAAACATAAGTTTCCCCATAGTGCAAAGCTTATTCAGGAAACAGGTTACAGAACATTTGTTCAACTAGCTTCATGCAACAGGGCACAGGTGCCCATGTATATGTATAGTTGAAAAAACTATTTAGAAGTAGCACAGGCATGTAAAGTACATCATGGGTTGAGAAAATGGAATACATTTCTGTGCTAATGAATTTTGATTTATGCCAATTCTTTAGAACTGTACAATGGAAATACTGTGTATTAGTGTTCACAGTATATTGAGGTGCAAACAGTAAAAACATTTAATAACAATTAAATGTAAACAGGTTAAACATGCTTAAACTATCCTTTTGATCTCCTCCCGACTATGCTCACTGACCGCCTGTTGCACATTAAACACAAAACTTCAATCAGCAAGCTTCAATCAGACTAGCTGACTGCAACACATCTTGCAACAGTCCTGAGTGGTCTTGCCATTTTCGTGTTTTTGGTTCTGTTTTCCTCCTGTGTCTGGACTGCATTAACAATAATACAGGTGAGTTATAAACAGCAGACCTTGCATTCCTATGAATTCTGATTCAAATGCATTATTATAAAGACAGATAGTTAGTTTGAGAACTGTGTACAGCAAAAGACTCAGGTAAGTAAATAACCACACATATTAGTGCTGCCATACATGAACATGTGACAAGAGTTTGCTGATCTTAAAATGTTGAGTTTGGTTGCTGATGGGATTGTTGAGCGCACAGCTGCAAGTATTTTTATCTTGATATTCCACCTCCAGAGGTAGAGAGAGGCTGATGATAATATGCTGGACAATAAACTGTTTCCTTTGTTCCAGGACTAAATGTATTTAGTGTGATTATGAGCAGTGATTGTGTCAGTCATCTCAGACTATAACATAATTAGGCATTTCATTATGTAAATAAATAAGAAAATAAGCACTGGACAGATGATGAGCTTTTTACTCACCATAGACAGAAACATTGAATGTTTTTGATGACAGTTCAGCTCTACTAATCTGTAGTGGACAGAGTCCATCATGTTCAGTTGTGCTGTTTATGATGATCAGAGATCCAGTTTGATTGTCCAGCTTCAGTCTGTCTCTGAATCTCCCATCATTTTTACTGACATTCATCTTCTGACTCAAACTCAAACCTGCTACAGTTTGATTTCTTCAGAAATGTGATTTGATCTGTTGGGTGGACACACATCCTGTACAGAGATGCCCAAATCCCGTCCCGGAGGGACAGTTTCCTGCAGAGTTTAGCTCCAAGTTGCCTCAACACACCCACCTGCCTGGAAGTTTTTTAGTATGCCTAGAAAAGGCTTGATTAGCTGGTTCAGGTGTGTCTAACTGGGGTCGGAGCATTTGTGTTTAGTTTGTAGGCGTAGAGTTTCTTCCTGTCCTGCTACTATGTACAGCTTTGAACTTTAATCTACAGAAACATGAAAAGAAACTGCCTTTAAAAAAGAGTCAGAAAAGCACAATAGATACACTGTCATTCACAAGTTTAGTCAAAAAAAAGTTTAACAAAAAATTGTTTTAGAAATAAATTAGTTGGTTTAGAGTCTCTGACTCCAAAGGATTTTGTTGGGTGCGCTGGGACATTGGATGGATGCTGCAGTGAAGTCCCTTCAGTCTGCATATTCTCTTTTTCAGCCTCTATACCGTCTTCCCTTGGCATTGTCAGTTCTGCCAGGATGACCAACATAGCAGAAGTGGACCGGATCATGATGTCTAGCCAAAGCAAGGTTGTGGTGATTTCCTAAGGGAGCACCAACTGGAGTTTGAGATTGACACTCATGTTCCACTCAGATTAGGATGAGAGAAGGGACCATGGCACTATGCTGCTATTGTAGACCCTAACTCCTTACCTGGCAAACTGAATCAGCTGCTGTGGTGTTACCAGGCTAGCCCTGTTTGCCTCCAGCTTGCATACTTCCAGGATTTCAGCCAGCTTGGACCCGGTCATGGTGGCATCTGTGGTGGCCCTGCATTAGTGGTACTTTGCAGTAATATGCCACAGGTTTAGATTCTTGTGGTTACAAAGTTGAAAGGACTACAGGAAGCTACAGGCAGGTGAGTTTTTATTAGGGTTGGAACTGAACTCTGCAGGACTGTGATTCTCCAGGACCAGAGTTCACTTCTGAGACTTTTTGTACGGGTTGTTCTGTAAACAGTGGAATTCTCTCAGGGTTGACTGAGAAGATTGACAGGATGTGAGGTTTTACCTTCAGGCAGGCCACTGTAACAGCCTATCAAGCCTCTGTAGTAGCCTGTTGGTGCATGCCACCATTTGGAAAATTTATAGTGACATCGCCCATATATCTCGGTATGGCCATCTGCCAACCATCTGTCTTCTTTATATTCTTCCTGTCTCAAATTCTAGCGTGAAAAGGATGGGAAGGTTCCTTCCTCAAGCAAACCATCACTGTTCCTAGTTGGATGCCAACACATTAAGGTGTCCTGGGTTGTGAAGCAGACAGAAAAGTTGTTACAGTAGTTTGCTACTAACTTCTGGATACTGTGGATGACATGTGGAAAACTTTCAGTGCAAGAAAAATGGCTTTTCCAATAGGCATTTCCAAGGTCTAGCCAAACTACATGGGGATCTGATTATTGTATATCAACTTAGTAAAAAATCAACACCATTTTCACATTTTTGAGGTTGTACTTGGTTTCAACTGGGGTTCTATTACAGGCAAAATCGAATGCAGGTTTGTATGGTGTGCATTAATTTGTTCAAGTTCATTCATGAGACTTATTCATGTTTTTCTGATGAGTAAATGTGCAAATCTGTGATGTTCTTCTGCTGTTTGTTTGCATTACATTAACCCTATCACTGGTCAGTTTAAAATATTCTAGCTGACCCCCCCAGAGTGAGTTTTTTTTTAGGCGACCATTATTTTAGAACGTTTGCCCTTATTGTTTCCATGGCGTCGCGTCATGCTTGTCACATGGCACACCGCAGCCACAATAACACTATATGACAGATGGATCGCTTTTATTTCGTTTTTCCTTTTTTTATTCCAAATATTCATGCAATTGCTTACCATGTCATGAACTATCTGATATCCCGATTCACACAGATGTGTAAATTAGTGCGTATGTCTTTTAAAAACCGTTATAAATGATCTTGATTGTGATCTATAACGTGAGATGGGCGCCGCCATGTTTGTTCGCGCTGCCGTTCAAAGAGTGCTATCAGCCGGATTTACAGCACGTAATTCGTCCAGTTTCCTCAGAAATGCATGCAAGTAAGTGGCTGGTGAACTGGGAGAGGAATAAAGTGAACTTTTTCAGTTACTTACACTATGTGTGTGACATATGAATAAAACACATCTGCAAATTATATCTGAATAGACTGTTATTTGCTGCTTCCATAGACGTGTGTATTTTACAAACTCTATTTTTTCCCTAGTACTTATGTGTATTTAAATGTCTAAAATAAGCGTTATGTGGCTAAAACACTGCATAGTCGTGATTATATTACAAGTGCAGGGCTCGTCTCTCTATGGCTCGGCGCGAGCTAACGCGGGAAACCGCAGTTTGAATTTGGCAGTTGCGTGTCGTCACCGAACGTTCTAAATCCCATTTGTGGGACCGTACTCCTAGGGGCACAGAAATTAGAATCCCACATGTGGACCATCAGTCTGGGTCTCTTACCATAACAAACATCAGAATTAGTAAAACGTACTTGAAATCAAATTTCGAATAATCACTTTTAAAGTAAAGAACCCAGATCTTAACCCTACTCTTAAAACCTTGCAAATATAGAGTTGGATGATTCACACGCACATCCTGATAGGTTGCATGTGTTGTCAGTACACCAGAAACTTAATAGTGCGTTTACTGTTGAGCTCACAGTGCTGATGCTGTTTAACTGCTAGTCTTCAAAAACACACTAGATGGCGCCAATTATCAGTTATATCATACAACGGTCAGACGTGTAAATGTCTAAGAATTCAACTTTTGACAAACAGTTAGCTGTTTAACTCAACAATATGAACCCAGTGTCTAAAAGCATTTATTTAATGTACTTATATCAAATGGTAGAGGTGATTCCAGGTTATGATACTAGGAGATGCTCTAGTATTGTTTACATATAGCTTGTGTACACTTCAGATGCATTATTTTCACTTGCTGAATAAGCAGGCGAGGAAAAAAATAAATAAAATATAATAATAATAATAATAATAATAATGATGATAATAATTATATATATATATATATATATATATATATATATATATATATATATACACACACACATACTTGCATTAATGGAGGGACCTGAGCCTTAGCTAGAAAACAGAATTTCACAAAGATTGCTTTTTTGACTGATAAACAAGCACACAGGGCACCCTATTGTTTCAGATGTCATAAGAACTATAGCGCAAGTTGTTGAAAATAGTGTTTTTATTTGAACTTTGGAAGATTTGTTTTATGAACCAATCCCATCTGTCGCAGAACAGATCACAGAACAGATGATTTGAGACATTTTTGTCAAACATCAGCATTGATGAGTTCAGTATTATGTAGTAAAGTGGTTTCAATGCAGAGCAGAAGTCGACAGTTTCATGTGAGCAAGAATGGAAAAAAAAGAAAAAAAAAAACCTTCAACCACACGCGAATGACAGGCAGTTTTCACACCTCAGATGTACTCAATAACAGACATCAAACACAAACGTCCAGCAATAAGCACATTCTCATGCACAAGCTGTTTGTCTATCGGCAGATCTAACCACATTTTCTGTAGAGATGTAAATAATCGATACCACAGTGGGGTTTCCATTCCCTTTGATAAGTAGTTTGCATCTCTGCTTTGCACTTTTAAATTTAAGAATAAAACATGAAAATGCTCAAATGGGCTGTAAGAGTTACATAATGGCCCTTGTAAAGTCTTTTGAAGTTTTAGGAGACCATTTCATTAATGCATGGTTAGTTGTCATTCTTTAAACCCCTTTAGAATGATTCTACTATATGTGCTCTGTGATTTCCTGATGCAACATGTGGTGACGTTCACAATCTCAAAACTCAACCATAGACTCAGGAGGTTGTTCTGGAAGGTTTTTAGTGAAAATGATCACATGATCTGGGTCCTGTACTAAGAAAAACATTGGCGTTTGATCATCATCTCATCACGATTGGTGCGTAATCCACATGGTCGTCCTCTTTAACATTCTGGGAAAAAAAAACAACATAAATGTGATATAATGTTATTACATAGTTTTTGTTTGTTTTATTATTATTATTATTTTAAAACATAAGGCTTTTATAAACATTTAAAATCATTATATATTGGAAGCCCATCAATATTTCGACATTTTGAGTGTAATAATTTTTGTTTTATATCGTAACTATGATTTTTGAAGTCATAATTTCAACTTATCATCACTTAGCTAGACTGAGCTACATTCACTTCCCTGCTGAAATTATACAAATACACTCAACAAATGAACGATAAAATATATCTTACAGATTCCTGTGTGCTTCTTCTGTTGAATGTTGGTTCAGTGTAAGTGATCTCTTCCTCAGAAGTCTCAACTGTTTCAACAATAACATTCATTAAAACAGCTAAACTCATACAACTAGATCTGGTTCTTCACAACATATGCGTTATTTTTAGGGCTTTCAAACTTAAAGGGATACATTTTTAACACCATACATTTTAAAAATGGTTTGCATACAAAATAAGTGACTAAAAGAATGTATGTTTATCATAAAATTTCAAAGATATTCTCTACACTAAAATCAAACATGTTGGGATGTTTAACAAAAGTATAGTAGGCTAATTTACATTCTTTGTATTTAATCAGCATTTAGGCTGAACTAGCACAATAAAAGTCATCATTCATATAGATTTTAATTTGAGCTGCACCTTTACACATGCAAGATTATGTTAATGAAAAGGAGAAAAAAAAAAAATGCAGAATCTGTTTTTGTGCAAATGAGACAAATAAAGAGCGACGCTCAGTATGATATGACGATCTACAGAAATAGCCAAACTCAATAAGTACACATATGTGACCCTGGACCACAAAACCAGTCTTAAGTCATTGGGGTATATTTGTAGCAATAGCCAAAAATACATTGTATGGGTCAAAATTATCTATTGTTCTTTCATGCCAAAAATCACTAGAATATTAAGTAAAGATCATGTTTTATGAATATATTGTGTAAATTCCTACCGTAAATATATCAAAACCTAACTTTTTGATTAGTAATATGCATTGCTACGAACTTCATTTGGCCAACTTCAAAGGCCACTTTCTCAATATTTAGATTTTTTTGCACCCTGAGATTCCAGAGTTTCAAATAGTTGTATCTCGGCCAAAGATTGTCCTATCCTAACAAACTGTACATTAATGGAAATTGCTTATTGATTATTATGTATTATTATGTATAAATACATGGATTCATTGAATCTTATAGTTTGTGGTCCAGGGTCACACAGTTTGGTTTCATATTCAGGATTTTAACTACAAACGTGTGAGATTATTTAATGAAATGATAAAATAAGGCCATCAGTTGACTAAAATATTTTGAAATAATTATTTGTTATATTACACGTTTAAAAGCAGTAGCTAACACTTGCCTTCTTGATCAGTTTTTCTGTATTTTCTACAGGTCCAGAAGATCACGACTGCAGCAACAATTAGCAGAGATCCAGTAACAGCAGCAGAGACTGAGACTGGAGGAACTGAAGGAACTGGAGGAGAGTAAAAGCGGGACAGTAATAAATGTAAGTGGTTGAACCAGTCTGATCTACAACAGAAGACAGAAATAAGCTCAATGAATAACTAATATCAGTGCTGCCGTACCTGCACAAGTCTGGCAGAGTTTGATGTCCAGATGTTGAATCTGATTATTGAATGAATTGTTGATCACACAGCTGTAGGTGTTTTTATCCTGATATTCCACCTCCAGTGGTAGAGAGAGACTGATGCTGAGATCAGACACACTGATGCTGGACAATAAACTGTTTCCTTTGTACCAGGAGAGAGTCACACGACTCACATTCACCACTGAACATAACAATGAACAATTCCGCTGTGATGATGATGAAGAAGAACAGTTTGAAGAGTTACTGCTGATGACAGGAACAGGTAGACGAGCTAAGAAAATATGAGAGAATAAATACTGAACACAACAATCAGTCTAATTTTAGTATTGTGAATTGTAGTGAATCAGGGTAATAGAGTTTGTGTTGAGTGAGTGTTTAGTGTGTTGATCACAGATGATGACAGACGCGGCCTATTCTTGCTTTATACTCACTATTGACAAAAACATTGAATGTTTTTGATGATTTTTTTGCTCCAGCTATCTCTATTTCATAAAGTCCAGCATGTTCAGTTGTGATGTTTGTGATGGTCAGAGATCCAGTTTGATTGTCCAGCTTCAGTCTGTTTCTGAATCTGCCATCAGGAACATCAGATGTGTTGAAGATTTGCTTCCTTATCTTCATTTTAGCTATCTGAGACTTTTCAGCTCCAAATTTCCACAGTACGTCATCGTCTTCACGTATTTGAGTAACATCAGTGTGTAGAGTAAAAGAGTCTCCCTCCGTCACTGAGACTGAATCACCAAACACACCTGATGAACAAACAGATTTTACACAGATTAAGGCTTCTGATGGTTTACAGAGTCTAAAATCAACTGTGGATTTTACAGTTTACATGTGAACTTGAGAACATCCAAAAACACAAAACACAATGAAAGGCGAGACAGATGTGTGAAAGCACAGATTTAGCATGAGTTGCACTAAGAAGGATTAAATTAAATGTGTGATCTTATACAGTAGCTGTATATCACTACCATATGGACAATCCTTTGACATGGATAAAGATAAATGTGTAAAATATCAACTGTAAACTGCTGTTGTAAACTGTTAACTTCTACCATTACAGAGAGACTGAAAATGTTTCAGTGCTTTGGACTGCCTTAAATTAAATAAAAAATTAATATCATAATATAATATATTAATATTAGTATCAATTAAATAAAATAAAGTAATATGGCACCATGAATTTATGGAAAGTTAAGAGCTTAATTTTACTAAATTAATTATTTCTTTCCCAAATGTGAAATTTTAAAAACGGGCATGTGCCAACACACATTGAATTGGCATACTACATATTTAAGGATATTTAATACAGTAAAATAAACAAATAAATAAAGCCCAGATATGAACTCAAAGCAATCAGGTTTCCAAAATTAGCAACAACATTAGCTTATTCTTTAACAAGATTAATTTAAAGTAACATGATTATTTTACAAGTTATTCTATCTTAAATGTAAAGTAAAAGCAGGTTCAAAATGATGGTTTAAATATAAAAATTACTTTTTAAAAGTTTAAAGTTTGGTGCAACAGATTTATTATTAAAACAAATGATCAACACACACACACACACACGCAAAACCAGCTAAAGCCATCTCGGTCAAAAATGAGATAATGATACTGAGTGAATGCTCCTGACACATAGTATATGTCCATCAAATACTTTTACTTCAGACTCGCTAAATTCCAGCCTCAGCCCAATCTGAAGTACCGGTACTTACATAGAAACGTATACAAAGTAGCCAGAAAGAAATGCTCATTTTAAAGAAATACCTCAGATGGATTTAGAGGCTTTTGCATCTGAACTCTTATATACGTGAGCATAAACAGAGACATTTACATTTACTGTAGAAATTACTGTAGAAATACTGGCAATTTCCTTTTAAAATTCTGAAATGAGACTCAATTCAAAGTTAGTAGATTTCACAATATCAATGATGATCTGGCAGAGAAGATGAAAATCATTCAGTTTGAACAGTAGCAGCAGCTTTATTACTCCGAAATGAGAAAAAAAAAAAAAAAAAAAAAAGGAATAATAAAATGCCATAAAAATGTTTTTATAACTTACCGATTCGATTCCACCAGCACAAACCGAAAACAAAAATGTGAAACATTTTCTTCAGCTGTTCAGAGTCTCATCAGATAAAACTACCTGCTTGAAACTGCTTTTAATGGATGAAATATCTTTATTTTTGCAATTTGACTTGCTTTCTGTAGGTTTTTTCTTTTTCTAAGAAAAAATGACAAAAGCTGGGTCAAAAGGTATCTTATTGACCTCTTAAGGGTGCATATTAGTATCGCAGATATTGCCTAAAGTGCCTGAAGTGTAAATGTTACTACTATAAATAGCTTTTGAAAAAGCACCGCCCCAGTGACAGCCTCTTTACCATTTTCCTCCTTTTACAGCCAATCATGATAATTTCAACTGTTACCAATTCACCTACTTAATGTGGACTGTTTCAAAAGAGTTTCATTTGGATGTTCTATAACAATATTACATTTTATTTCGCCTCTGTCCAAACTTTTTATTTTATTATTATTTTTTTTTTTTGAGAGTGTGTTGCAGCTATCAAAATTTGTTCATGTTCACAAAAAAATAAATAAATAAATAAGTTGGTCAGTGGAAACATTGGAAATCTATTTATTATGTTCTTTTGTCAGTTAAATGAAGGTTAAGTAGAATTAGCGAATCAGATTCTTGGCCTAATTTGCATTTTAACCAATGTCCCAACTTTTCTGGAAATAGCGTTGGAAAGATCTAATATTATGCATATTTATAAATTTTAGTGAACAGAAAAACCAAAGTATATAGATAAAACCGTCTGCTACCTCACAGTACTAGTGTTACTAAAGTTCTTCTGATTCTGATTCAAACTGAAAGTGGCTGCATTTGGTTTTCTACAGACATGTGGTTTGATCTGCTGGGTGGACAAACAGCTTCTAGGTGAGAGTGTGTGGTTCCCCAGTGTATTCAGTGCATACGTGTGGAGTTTGTAGTTAAAGGGGCTTCTTCCTGTCTTACTAGCTATTTAAAACTCTTTCATTTACAACAACAACAACAACAACAAAACAAGATGAGCAACTGTTTGACACCAGTAGAAACAATAACAAAATGATCATATTTACCTAGATTAGTAGTAGTAGTAGTAATGTAATTTTACCACAGGACGTGTGTAATATTAATGGCCAATTCACATGGGATGAGCAATCTCAGTAGAAATACCAGAAATGTGAGTACTTTACTTTGGACTACTTTGGAAATGTAATATGTTACAGATTACAAGTTACCCTATATTTAACATGTAATAAGTAGTGTAACTATTTGAGTTGTATCTGATTGCATTTGATTACTTTTTGATTACTTGTCAGAACAAATGTTTTTAACTTTTAATCATTTTGAAACTTTTAAAGCAGGCAGGGTTACCTTACAGTAGCACTCAACACTGATTACTGTCAGACTTTCAAAATCCTTCATCACTCAAATAAAGATCAAAATCATTTAATTTTAAAGCACAGCCACCACAGAATCAGACTCTAGTGCCTCTTTTTACTTTGAGATTGCGGAAGTCTCCTAGATTTGAAATCACAAGATATATTTGTCACAGCCAACAGAGGGCACTCGTCCTTGTCTGTTTGTTGTGGACTTCAATTCGGTGAAGGCTAAAAGGGGGTTGTGGCTAGAGGGGATACAGCTCAGACCGGAAACTAACAATGAATTGTTCTACCTATTAGATTGTGTTTTATTAACGTCTGCACCTACCCCAACCCTAAACTTAGCCCTTACTATAATACAATGCCTAAACCCTAAAAGGGAGACAGCTCTGGCTACTGGGCATGCGCACATCAATCAAACATTATTTTTGTCACATTTTACAACAATACTGTTTTTGTATTATAGTAAGGGCTAAGTTTAGGGTTGGGGTAGGTGCAGACGATTAGAAACACACAATCTAATGGGTAGAACAATTCATTTCATTGTTAGATTTCAGTCAGAGCTGTATCCCTTCTAGCCTTAAACTCCCTTGACATTTTGCACAGACTATTATGTTTCATTGCTTTCAGCTGTGTGTGATCCATTTAGCTCATCCTAAATATAGAATGCTCTCTGAGCTTTCGGTTGCTGTACTGTTGAGTAATTGTCACACTGTCTCCTGAGTGTTTCGCTGGAGTTTGGTCTCTGGATGCTTTGTTCTGGACTTCATATTAAACTGCAGTTGGATCTTCTGTGTTGGTTTAGAGTGACAGTAGTTTAATATGTTTTTTTATTTTATTTTATTTTTTTTCTTTCAAGTGCCTCCATACCATGAAAAACTTGTCTGTGTCATCAGTTTCCCTAATGTTTAACATAGTTTAACTGATTGTTAAACTATTTGAGAAGTGTGCCTTTGTTTTGAGAACTGAATGAATGGTTCATTAAAATGTGGCAACTAAAATCAGTTATATTATGTTAGCAATAAATTAAAAAAAAAAAAAACAATACGACTAAATTCTTACCTATCTCTGCTAACAGTTTCTGTGATGGACATTTTCTTATTGATTTCATGTTATTGTTTCATCAGATTTGGCAAAAACAGAAAATAATGGAATATTTATGTACATATTTATACCAATAAAGTAAGACATCCCAGTGTTATGGATCTTAGCCAATCTGTTAGCAAAAATGTTTATTCTGGTCTGTCGAATATCTAGTGTTTTGTCAGAGTGGTCTAAAGATGATCTGAGCCCATATTGGCCCAAGAACGAGTTTGAATAAGTACATTTTTCGGAAGATTCAAAGTGGCATTGGTGGGGACATAACAGCAGCATTAGCCATGGTATTTGCAACAATTTAACTATAGTATTTGTAGTTAAACTGTGGTTATACAAAGAACCATGATTACCACATTTCTGTAATAAAACCATGGTTAATTTTCTTAAGATATTTGTTTTTGTGTATAGGCTGCTTTATTTTTATTTATTTATTTATTTTCCGTTCATTTGTTTTTATAACTGTACTGCCTTAATAGTTTGGTGTTTTATATACTGCTCCGAAGTTCCGATCTGGGGTACATTTCCTACTTGCGACCATAGTTTATTTTGGAAAATGCACCCAGAATAATAATTCTTGATTCAAGTTCGGAAGTCTTGATCTAAATCAAGTGATTCGCGATCTGCGCTCGAAGTTCGCACCTAAACCTAATTTGGGTTCCGCACTCCAAACTCATAATCGAAATTAAATCATTTGTAATACACACTCCGAAGTCCCAGTCTGAATAATAATTATCAATATATTCTCCGAATTTCCGATCTTAATCACAAACCCGCTTTGAAGTCCCACTCTGAATCATAAGATTTACGATACGCGAGGGACTGCTTAAAACACTTAATCATTTTGTGACGCGAAGGTTAGCTGATTAAGCGTTTGAGAATGCTGAGTTTCAGGCTTCATTATATGTGGTTTTCAAAATCCTTACAAGCAGGCACGAATCAACGCACAGACTTGCCTAGGCTGCAGCCTAGGGGCCCACGTGTATAGTGGCCTTGGATTGGACAGAAGTTTATTATTATTATTATTATTATTATTATTATTTTAAGCGTGAAAAAAAGACCCTTATTGGCTAATAAGACAAATTAAACGTGGATTTGTTGCAGAGCCTCTGACAAAATTAATGTATTTTATTGTAGAATGCACGCTCAGCGCCGTCGCCGAGAGCTCGTGCGATCCTTAAATCGAAACCGAAAGTAAAACAAGCAGGAGCGCCTAGGCGGCCAGCAGGAGAAGGTCACAGGAACTTCCTCTGCACAATCTGACTTAGTTACAGCCTAAATCCCACATATGGGATTCTTATTTCTGTGCCCCTGGGAGTACGGTCCCACATATGGGATTTAGAACGTTCGGTGACGTCACACAAATTCAAATTCAAACTGCGTTTTCGCGCGTTGGCTGCCGCTGAGCCAGAGAGAGACGCGCGCTGCGCTTGTCATATAATCACAATTACACAGTGTTTTCAACCACATAACGTTTATTTTAGGTTTCAGACATTTAAATACACGTAAGTACTAGTAAAACAATACATTTAGAGTTTGTAAAATGCACACAGATGTCTATGGAATCACCAATAACAATCCATTCAAATATAATTTGCCTATGTGATTCATATCAGATACACAGTGTAATTAACGTTATAATTCTCTCCATTCCTTTCCCAGTTCACCAGCCACTTACTTGCATGTATTTCGGGAGAAACTGGTGAATTTACGTGCTGTAAATCCGACCGACAGGACTCTGAACAGCAGCGCGAACAAACATGGCGGCACCCATCTCACGTTATAGATCACGATGAAGCGGCAACCTCCCGGTCTCCCTCTTGAAGCCAACACGGAAGTGACTAAAACTGCAACTCATCGACTGGCCGCTAGAGACTGGCTGCAAAAAGTGGTTTTGGTCTATATAGCCCATTTTGCCCTTCATGTCTACTGTGAGGGGGGTGAATTTTTTTCAAACTCATCCGTGTAATTTATATTAAGCCTTAAAGTTCTGCATAATTTAGGGCGTGGCCACTTAAGTGACAAGTGGATTGCCTGCTGTCACCACCATCGCGCTAGACGGGTGTTGTTTTAGCAACCAGCTCAACCCATGTCCCGCCTATTTGCCCATTTTCAATTATCTGGGAATGACGTGCAATGACGCGATTCCAAGATGGCGACGGCTGACTCCCATCCACTAAGAGCTTCAAAAATGCTCTTCAGAAACCTACAGGTGACGTCACGGACACTACATCCATGTTTTTTACAGTCTATGATCACGATCCAGATCATTTATGAAGGTTTTAAAACGGCAAAATACACTCACTTACATTCGTGAAACGGAATATCAGATAGTAGAAGACATGGCAAGCAAGTGTGTGAATATTTTGAATAAACAAGGAAAAACTAAAAAGTGATACGTTTGTCATACAGCGCTATGGTGTGTCACGTGACAATCATGGCTGCTTCTCGGCTAACTAGTCCTTTAAGAAATCCAATCCCGTCCGTTCGATTCTCCGACCACTCGCTTCACTTTCATCATGGATATAGGCCTTTTTGCCAAATCTGATGAAACAATAACATGAAATCAATAAGAAAATGTCCATCACAGAAACTGTTAGCAGAGATAGGTAAGAATTTAGTCGTATTGTTTTTTTTAATTTATTGCTAACATAATATAACTGATTTTAGTTGCCACATTTTAATGAACCATTCATTCAGTTCTCAAAACAAAGGCACACTTCTCAAATAGTTTAACAATCAGTTAGACTATGTTAAACATTAGGGAAACGGATGACACACCAATCAGAATCTCTGCATCCTAACAATCCTCCAGAGAGGAGAGAGCTGAACAAATCAACACGAGAATTTATATTAACACACACAGTACATTTACAGTATACAGTACCAGTACATCAGATAGAAATTTCACTACTCTATATGTACAGTAAATGTACTGTAGTACATGTTGTACAGCTTCAAACGTGTGACTGTCAAATTTTGATTTGTATATATTTTTTTTTTTTGTATACAGTATGTGTACTGCATATTTGCAGGACTGAGAAAAAACTGCCTAGAGATATAACTATTATTGTGTCAGGAGACCAAGAAACTACTATACTACTGTATATTGTGATGAAATTTGTTGCTAAATTATTATTATTATTATTATTATTATATTATTATTATTTCTGGACAGTATTGTGGCATACCAAGTTCATATACAATCATTTATTCCCAAAAGTTAATTGATGATTTATACATCTGAATTTGTCATTTAAATTATGCTGTATACTGTAATACACATTGAGCTGCAAAAATAATTCCTGAATCCTAATAAGAGTTTTTTGTTGTAGTGTTATTGATCTCATGAGTGTTCACTGGCAGGAAAGTCATCTGTGTATTAGAATTGTGTGTAATCATTTAAGAACACCTGTGATAACTAGATTGAAAAGTTTGAAAGACAAATTTATGCTGGCTTGTCGTAAAGTCTTGTTTAAAAATATAACTAGTTTGGTCAGATGTTCTAGATATTTGCTAAAGTATTGCTAGTTGCTTGCTAGGATATTCTGGGTGGTTGCAGACATTTACAGACATTCCCACCTCTGTTAATAACAGAAAATCAAACATTGTTTCCAAAACTTATCCAGTTTCAGTGCTTTGATATTATTCTATTTCTGTATTTCAAACATTTTTGCATTTCCTAACATTAGCATTTTCAAGCACTAAAATGTGATTTATACCATCTAAGTGATGTAATTTTAATAGAACTGCATGTCTTCTTTGGTGATACAAGCTCAGAAGCATTTATAACCTGTTGAATTTTTTTTTTATGTTGTGCATTGACTTGGTGCCATGATGTTGAAATGTTATTTAGTTCTCATTTTAAACAGTATAGATGATTACCTAATGGTAATGCAATATTTGTGAACACAGCTGTGTATGTCAGACTATAAATCCCCTAAAAGTATGCACAGGGGCTTGCTTTGATGTTGCCACCCCTCACAGACCCCATGCCACCCCTTGGCCATGCTAAAAATTATTTTCTATTTTCTTATTTTTCTATTTTCTAAAATCATTTTCTGTGTGTGTGTATGCCAGATTACCACACTATTTGCGTATGGACTGCTTATTTATTTATTTATTGCTAGTGAATCACTTGAACTGAATGATTAAAGTCACGAGTTTGAATTAATTATAGCGGTTCCAGCGTAAATGACTCACTCATTCGATTCAGTTTGACTGTTCCTCTGCCGTTATAACCACTGCCCACTATAGAGGCACGTAACTACATATGTGAGTGACGAGGGGCCCACCAACTACCAATTCTACCCTGCTTTAAAAAGATCTTTGTGTGTTTCCCAGTGTGTTATCACAAATTACAAAGACTTAAATTAAGTTTATCTTTAAACCCTTTTATAATGATGTAAAGTTTCAGACGACAATGATAGAAAAACCCACTATGTGAATTAAACACCAACAAAAGAAACAAAACAAAAAGAATCATTATGAATCCTCAGAGCTCAGAGATGCAGACAAATCCCTTTGGGTATGTACGGAAAAAAAACACAATGACAGTTGTACCAGTCAATGTTTCATATCCAAACTCCTGTCTCATTGATGAGATGAAAGAAAACCAAAAAAAAATGCTCTTCAGATAATCCCCCAAAAAAAGTCCCACAGAGTCAAAACCTTGTATTCAGGACACACGATAATCCACAAGGCAACTGCAGCACAAACGATCCATTAAGAAGGGTTTTCTTGACATCCATGACAGTAGAGCCTTTGCTATTCATGCAGTTTCAAACCCAGATACAAAGTAATATTTAAAAAGTCCATCTACAGTAGAACAAAAACCTAGCATTAACTAGAAAGCCCACACTTCAAATTATGCAAATCAAAATATAAAGAAAACACTGAAGTCAAATAGATCAAATATACACAAAAGAGCAGAAGGAGAAACAAAACTTACATGATTGAACTGGAAACAAAGTTTCTCAATCAGGACTCCACATGAAATTTGCAGAGGAGCTAGGACACTGCCATGCTTTCCTCTTCCAAACAAATTTAACCTTCTTCTTCTTCTACTTGAGGTTTTAACCTTCAAGCGCCCCCTAGTGGAGAGTAGGAATAAGTAACAGCCCTAGCCCTGTTACACCGTCTTCAGCCATATTTAAACAACAGACCTACTACTACTGGATTAGTTCTCTAGTTTAACTAAAGATTAACTAAAGATTAGAATAACTAAAATAAGTGGAAAATGTGTAATATTAAAAAAAAAAAATAATAATAATAAAAAAAAAACACTGTGCATTATGATCATGTTTGTAACTTAATTCACTATATTTCAGTAGGAAATCATTTGAAATCATCAGTCACCTCATACACTGAAGTGAATGTTCAGTCTATCAGTCTATACTGTAATAAATATTTGAGAAAATACATCTGATTGTATTAGTCTGTGAATGATAGTCAATGTAAAAATGTTTTAGATGTTATTCAAAACCCACCAGATGGCGCCACTTCATACTATTAATAAAAATGATGTCAGTGGAAAGGAGTAAGTACGTGTCACAATTGTCGTATTTGCTGCACGAGCAGGACAGAACAGCTAGTTTCAAGACCTAGTGTGTTAAAAGAATCTTTAAAGGGTTACACAACGTATTAACTGAGTTTGTTTTTGTTATTGTAATAATACAATGCAATCGATATTTAATTTTATATTTACTTAACGAGGAGCCGACAGCGATGGAGGCAGAACACATTGGGGAGATCAATTTTAGTAGACCCTTAAGTTAATTTCCATGTGTTGTTAGTTAATAAAATAACATAAAATAAAATAAATCGAACATTTACACGAGTTTCTGAATGATATAACCACAGCTAAACATTTCAGACTTCACAATATCAATAATAAAAAAAAAATCAGTGTGACAAGAGTGTGAATCAGGGGTCTGGATGAACTATATTTATTCAATATTTCCATATACAGGCTCCTTTGATTTCTGCAAGAGAACATGAAAAAAATAAAATAAAATAAATAAGGATCCTGCTGATGAGACAGTTAAAAAGTTTAAATACACGTTAAAATATATATCATGTATATATCAGATGTAATGTAAATGTATAAACATAAACTTCAAATTCATTTATAAAGAATATTACCTTTATAAGTCTTTATTAAAGTTTCTGCAAAACATTTTTTTTTTTGACTGATCATGGTTTTAGGATTTTAACATTTTAGCTGCATTTTTTCCCCTTTATTTATTTAATTTAATTTAATTTAATTTAATTTTATAATTTTATCATATTAGCTCTATTGTTTAATGATTGTTGAGGTTTACTTGATGAGTATTTTTTTTTTTTTTTTTTATCTGTAAGACAACCTATATATTTTCTAGTAGTAACGGTAACAATAAATAACTGAATATAAACACCACAAAAATAAGAGAGGCTAACTGCAGAGCCAGTGGGTGAAGTTAGAGGTGGAGCTGGACTGTCAAGCTCCACCCATTACGTCTAGAGAAGAAGTGCTGTTATCATGACGTTATTTAGCTCTGCAGTGAACACAACTTGCAAAATAATAGTCCAAAAAAGTTGCAACTGCAAATGTGAACGATAATGTAAACGAGCGAGTATCCATATATATTTGTTTATTTTATTGAGTTAAGCTTAAAAGGTTTTTTTCCGTTTCACTGCGTTACTTTTACATATTTTTCCTATGCTGTTCATTATATGCTCCTAAATTGCTTCGCTGCCAAGTGCGCGCGTGCAGTGTTGCCATGTCCACCTGTTATAAACATCTTTGGGAGTTTTATTTTCTTCCAGTATTAAGCTGCATTTGCACGTAGGTACGACCGATCATTCACATATTAAGTAACAATATAGCAAATTGTTTTCGGTACTAAATAACAAGCGGACGAGCGTCTTAGGGCACACATTTCTCATCAAGTCTCCCAGACCACGGCAAACACGGAAGTCTACCGTTTTAACCCACGATGGAGATAAACTATTTTTCTTTCGGAAAACACAACAGGTGGTGGAAAACAAAAAGTAACGGGGAAAAATGCATGGCGAGTGAGGCTGACGTAAGTATTGTGAGCAAATTAAGTCTATTTTTTGTATTATTTTTGGATGAACTAATAATTGAATATAATAATACTGAAAAACACTTTTCTGCGTGATAATAAATCTAGCTTTGTATAAATTAGCCTTCTTTGATTAAACACTGTATTGTTAGTATTTACATGTGCAAACATTAGTGTAAGTAGCATAAAAGCATGATTTTTCGAACCTGTCCCTATTGAAGGTAACGTGATCAAGGCTGACCACCCACATCTATTCACTGACTGTCATATTACACACAATACTTAATTGCGGTAAATTTAGTTTTACGTTTAACATTCTTTAGACATTCGGTTTCATAAAGTCTTTGTGCCTGTTATGTTTTGAGCCCAAACAAAGTTAGATATACATAAATATATGCCCTTTACGCTGACCAAGGCTAAATTTCAGGGGAAAAAAAACAAAACAAAAAACAAACATAAATTAACCATATAAATGTATTAAACAATTTACATAAAATGTTCAGAAAACATCCCTCTTATTGCACAATGCCTCGTTTTTGGAATTAGCCTTTTATGTGTTTTAGAATAATTTTACAACTTTTAATGTGTGCAATAATATAAATCCATTAAATGACAACACCATTTAAGCTAAATGTATCATACCGATTCTAAAATATTCAGAATATTATTCACTACAATGCACAAGGCTTGTTTTCTGATTATGATTTTATTATTTTTATATATAGTACTGAATCCATATTTTTAAATGTGTTATATACTATAAAGTCTTAGGCCACTAGTATTCTCAGCAGCTAAAAAAATGGTTTAAAGTCAGTTAAAGTCGGTCTTTTGCTGTAGTGTGTCAGTAGGAAATATCATTTACATTTCTAAACATTCATTTTGCCACTAATTGTAATAATCCAGTGAGATTTTTGCATGGAGCGGCTGTTGTCAGACTCCTTGTGCAAACAGAGATCTGATCTCTCCATCATTCAATCCAGTCTGTCTTAAGAAACAGAAAAAAACAGAGACAGACTAAATCCAGAAGAACTGTGGCAACATCTCCAAGATGCTTTAAGAGACCTATACCTACAAAGCTACACTACTGTTAAAATTTTTAGGCAGTTAGGCACATAAAATGAGGATGCTGTCAAAAACAATGTCATAAATAGATTTTCTTTATCAAAGAACTTCTATTAACTAAAATAAATAAGCATTTGATGTGACCATCCTTTGCGTTTAAAGCAGCTTTTGTCCTAGGTGCACTTGTGCAGAGTTTTTCAGGTAGCTTTGCAGGTAGGTTACTTGAAACATCTTGGAGATGTTGCCACAGTTCTTCTGGATTTAGTCTGTCTCAGTTGTTCTGTTTCTTCATGTCATTCCAGAGACAGACTGGATGATGATGAGATTAGATCTGTGTGGAGCACTGGCTGTTGTCAGACTCCTTGTGCAAAGAAAAATCTCACTGGATTATTACAATTAATCGCAAACAGAATGTTTGGAAATGTAAACTGATATTTTTTACATTTTTGACACACTACAGCAAAAGATAGAAATAACTTACTTTAAAATTTTTTAGCTTGTGAAAATACTAGTGGCCTAAAACTTATATATCTATATCTATATTATATATATATATATATATATATATATATATATATATATATATATATATATATATATATATATATATATATATATATATATATATAAAATATAAAATATAAAATTCTGTAAATACATTTTTATACAGTACTGAACCCATTTAAATCCATTGAACTTGAACAACATTTAAGCTAAAGATACCAAACCAACTGTAAATTACTCTGAATATTATTCTGCATGATGCACAAAGCTTATTTTTCTGATTATTAATCTGATATTGGATATAACTGATAAAGGAGTCAAACCAACTGTAAATTACCAACTCTAAATGACTTATTTGTCTTGATTATTAAATGTACAGATATATTATATACAGATATATTATTCTGCAGTTGGAAAATCTAAGGAAACCATAATATACAGTATTGCCTTTTGTAACACTGATCTTAAAATTTATTTTAAAACATGAGATCATAAAAGAAGAATAAAAACAACATATTTTCAAATATATGTACTGTAACTGCTCTAATATTATATAGAACATTTTGTCCTGGTATTTCTATTTTTATTTGTTTTAATAATTTTTATATACATTTATGTTCAATTTATGTTTTGTTGTTGTTGTTATTCTGTTTTACATGTTTTAAACTGTATGACATTGCTCTATATTTGCCTTGTACATTTTGCCTTGTATTTACATGTGATCGAAATTAAAAAAAAATAAAAAATCTATCCAATTGTTAATCTGCTATGAGCAATATTGAGAGGAGGTGTGCAAACACAAAACCCTGCCAAGCTGGTTGCATCTTCTGGTTCATGCAGAAGTATTAATATGTACCTTTCAGGTACTAATTTGTACCATTTAAGGTAAATAAGGTTCAAAAATATATTTTTATATGTACCCAGTGACAGTGTTGATATACATATATATCCAGCTCTTTCATTTTAATAGCAAAGAAAAGAAAATACTGATTGCCATTCAAGTGAAAGTACTGTATCTAAACATGGGAGCGTGATACAAATGCTTATTTTAGAGGAAACATTCAGATAGTACTTCAGGGCTTTTCTATTTCAACTCTTCATATTCATTCAATATATAAAAATACTAATGACATAATCTGATAAATTAGCCATGTGCATCATAAGGAATAATATTTTGCATAATTTACAGTTGGTTTGATGCCTTTATCTCAAACAGTGGCAGACTTTAATGAATTTAAGTGGATTCAGTATATAAAACATTAAAAAAATATAAATTCAGTACAGTATATAAACATAATAAAATAAAAAAAGTATATAAAATAAAAAAAAAAATTAGCTGGTTTTGCATCTGAACTCTTCATATATATATATATATATATATATATATGATTTTTTTTTTTTCCTGAAATTTAGCCTTGTGCAGTGTAAAGGGCATGTATTTATGTCTAAGTTTGTTTGGCCTCAAAACATAACGGGCACATTTAATGACATTAAAAGACTTTAATTGGTATGAAACCGAATGTCAAACTTAAAACTAAATTTACCGCAATCAAAAATATTAATCGTCAAGCTTCTGTCAGACTAACTGACTGCAACATCATCTTGTAACACAGTCATTAATGATCTTACCCTTTTCCGTTTAGGCCGTTTTGAATGAATTTCGTATATGTCATTGATCATGTCTGCATTAAGAGTAATCACAGTTCAAGTTAAAACAACAAAGCTTTCAATCTTATATTTAAATGAATATCTTAAAAGAGATACATATTTCAACACAGGCATTAATTGCGTGTTTTTCTGACCTATTTTTCTACGTTTCCAGCAGAAGCAGTACATCACGACTGCAGCTACAATCAACAGAGATCCAGCAGCAGCAACAGAAATCAGCACATTGTACAATAAAGGTAGACCCTGATCTGTAATGGGCAATTCTGTAATCAACAAAATTAGTTAATAATGTGAGTGAATCTGTTTATCTGGTTTACAAAAAAGTAAAGAAAAGAAAAGAAAAGAAAAACTATAAAAACATAAACACTGTAACAGGTAAATCATTGTTAATATCACCATACCTGCACATGTGTGACAGAGTTTGTTGATGTCCAGATGTTGAGTCTGGTTGCTGATGGGATTGTTGATCACACAGCTGTAGGTGTTTTTATCCTGATATTCCACCTCCAGAGGTAGAGAGAGACTGATGCTGAGATCAGACACACTGATGTTGGACAATAAAATGTTTTCTTTGTACCAGGAGAGAGTCGCATGACTCACATTCACCACTGAACACAACAATGAACAATTCTGTTGTGATGATAATGATGCTGATGATGATGATGATGATGATGAAGAACATTGTGAAGCGTTATTGCTGAGGACAGGAACAGGTAGACGAGCTGGACAACATGAGAGAATAACCAAAAACTCAGCAATCTTATTTTTGGTGTAGTGTTTTGACGACCAATAAGTGTTTCTGTTTTTTTAAACTACAAAATGACGAAACACACCAATATTTATAGAAATATTCTGCTTTCGGTAAAAACTACCACTTAAACTTAGTTGACACCATTTGTGGCTTTGAAGGTCATCACAAATGGTCTCTACTCACCATAAACAGAAACATTGAAGGTTTTTGATGATGATTTCACTCCAGTAAACTCTACTTTATAAAGTCCAGCATGTTCAGTTGTGATGCTTATGATGGTCAGAAATCCAGTTTGATTGTCCAGTTTCAGTCTGTCTCTAAATCTCCCATCAGGACCATCAAATGTGGAGAAGTTTTGTGGTTGTTTCTTAATTTTAGCTATTAGAGTCTTTTCAGATCCAAATTTCCACTCTGTGTCGTCAGCTTCACGTACTTCAGTAACATTAGTTTTTAAAGTGACAGAATCTCCCTCCATCACTGACAATGACCCACCAAACACACCTGATAAACAGATTTTACACAGATTAAGGCCTCTGGTGGTCTACAAAGCCTGAAATCAGCTGTAGTTTATAAATTAATGTGAATTGAAAAACAATATTTAGCCAAAAAACACACACATTTACAACTTACCAATCGGATCCCACCAGCACAAACAGAACAAAACAAAAATACAAAACATTTTCTTCAGTTGTTCAGTTGTACAAGTCTGATCTAAAACACTTAAGCTGTTGATCTGCTGTGTGAATCCTCCCACAACAGCGTTTGACCCGCCTATAGTGGGAGAAATGCACATGCTGTTTCCGAATGACATGTGGTTATATAAATCTTTGTTTGGCTCTTTTTAAGACTTAATAATAGTAAACATTCTAACATTTAACACAGAACATTTTCAAAAGATTTTGACGAATGTTGGTAACCCAACAGTTGCCGGTAGCCATTGACTTCCATAGTATTTTCTCCATACTATGGGAGTCAGTGGCTACCAGCAACTATTGGGTTACCTACATTTTTAACAATATCTTTTCTTATCTTTACCAGAAGAAAGAACTTCATGCAGGTTTGGAACAACATGAGGGTGAGTAAATGATGATAAAATGTTCATTTTTGGGTGAGCTATCCCTTTAATACTGTTTGCAATCTCTCATAGTGGCACTGGAAGCTTAACATCTGAGTCAAACTGAAACCTTTTGCGGTCAGTTTTCTTTAGAAATGTGGTTTAAACTGTTGGAATGACAAGCAGCTTGTATGTGAGAGTGACCATTTAGTGTATATATTTTTAGTTTGTAGAGGAAGAGTTTATTCCTGTTCTGCTTTCTATAAATCTCACAGTTGATGCCCTCGCACGACAGCTTTAGGGTTGAATAAAACATTGAAATCTTCTTAAACAGTCAGATCGGAGACATAGGTCTAGTTTGATTGTTTTTGATTAAATCAGCATTTTATTTGACTGTAATGTGTCTTTGATAATATTCACAGATTGACATCTAAACCAACGATGGCTACACCAGACACCAGACGTTAAATAGTATACCAATAGTACACATACTGCTATTAGTACTGCTATTAGCAATTAATGACAGAAAAACAATCTTGGTCAGTGCATGCAAATCCAACAGTAAACAAGCTGAAAACAACAACAACAACAAACATAAATGCCTAGAATGACAATGAATAAATAACTTGTTATGCACACAAATGCATAAACAGAGCTTGCTCCAAACAGAGCTTGCTGTCATTTCTCCTTTGGCTCAGTTGTGTCAACTTCAAATGAAGTGCTTCATTTCTATTTTAGATCATATCTTCCTGTTTTTCATGGAACAAAGAGGGAACTGACAACATGCTGATAGACAAGACAGAGCAGGTCACTTCTGGTATGAAAAAGGTCTCAGCTTTTAAATGTTGTAATTTTTTTGAAGAAATTCTGTCAATAAATGCCATTTTGTGGCTCTCGTGTCCTGACAGATCACTGTATTGCCTTATTTAATCATTCAACATATGAACTGATCATCTTTTCTCATTTACTTACAGCACAAAGGGGAAGGGTTAAAAATTTTCCCCTAAGAAATGGGACACCACTACTACACCGTCATACGTCATCATACGTTGTCGCTAGCTCCTAATGTTACGTCAGAGGACATGCACCGTCCCTATACAGAATACAAGTACAAAAATGTTGTCATGTTGCAAAAAGTACAAATAGTGTAAGCATCGTTCATTTACAAGTACACATATGGCCGTAAACAAAACAAAACAATGCGTTACCACATGCGTGGTTAAAGCAAATTGCCTTGCCTCTAGACTTTCATATTTGTTTCTAACATGCAGTCAAGTCACCAGGTATGACATAAAAATATATTTTCTAATATCGTGCAATCAGTGCTATCCGCTAGCAAACTTTAGCAATTTTTTTGCAAACGTTTCTTTACAGAACATCACAGTAAACACAAGATTGAAGGTAATATACATATAATGAAAAATTGTCATAAAAATCCTTATTAATGGCAAAAATTACTTACATTTATGGGTCTGCTTGCTCGAGTGAGCAGCCATGTTGGAAATTTCTCTTAGCCCTTCGTTTGAAGTGAGGTCCCGAAAAATTTGTTTGGAGGGCTATCTAGTCCTTCCCCTTCCCCCTACCTCTCCAACCAAAAGAGAATTGAGACACCCCTACCCTTACATGTGAACGTGCCAAATGGAGGGGTAGGGGAAAGTGTAGGGGTAAGGGGTAGAATTGGAATCGGGCCTTATTGTCTTATTAATAATGCATCACTGTAAAAGGTATTTTGGAAATTAAAGAAAACAAATAGGATGTCACTTTCTGTCATTTGAGTTTCCATTCTGTCACAAAAATGAACTGAAACTCAGCATAGGCTACGTTATATGTCGCACTGTTTCTTTTTCTTTTTTTTTCTTTAGTTTATCTGTTAACTAAATAAAAAAAAAAAAAAGTGTATATATATATATATATATATATATATATATATAAATCCATCTGACGTCTTTCTTTAAAAAATGCATTTTTATCAGGCTTAGATGTAAGTAAGTACCGGTACTTCTGATTGGGCTGAGGCTGGTATTTTAACGAGTTTGAAGAAAAAGTATTTGATGGACGTATAATATGTGTCGAGAGCATTCACTCACTATCATTATCTCATTTTTGACAGAGATGGCTTTTAGCTGGTTTTGCATCTGAACTCTTCATATATATATATATATATATATATATATATATATATATATATATATACAGTACCCTCCACTAATATTGGCACCCTTGGTAAATATGAGCAAAGACATCTATGAAAATAAATCTGCTTTGTTTATCTTTTTGATCTTACATTAAAAAAAATTCACAAAATGCTAAAATTTCACTGAAGTAAAACAATTAAAAGTGGGGAGAAACTTAGGTTATGAAATAAATGTTTTTCTCCAATGCATGGTGGACACAATTATTGACACCCTTAGAAATTATAATGAGTGAAATATCTCTGAAGTATATTCCCATTCATATTTGCATTTATTTAGCACACTAGAATTACTAGGAGTATGATATTGTCTAGCCATGACTTCCTGTTTCACAGGATGTTAAATATGAGGAGCACAAAGGCCAAATTCCCTCAACCATCCATCACAAGGAATAAAACCAAATAATATACTTCTGATATGCAGAACAAGATTGTTGAGCTTCACAAAATAGAAAGTGGCTGTAAGAAAAGAGCTAAAGCATTGAAAATCCCAATTTTCATCATTAGGACAATATTTAAGAATTCCAATCATCTAAAGTTGTTACAAATCTGCCTGGAAAAGGATGTGTGTCTATATCGTCCTAATGGATGGTGAGGAGGAGAGTTTCAGTGTCCAAAGACTCTCCAAGGATCACAGCAGGAGAACTGCAGAGATTAGTTGAGTCTTGGGGTCAAAAGACTAAAAAAAAAAATTCAAACAGCCCCAACATCACCACATGTTGTTTAGGAAGGTTTTAAGAAAAATCCTCCTTAATCATCCAAAAACAAACTCCAGCATATTTAGTTGTCAGACACGACTTGAATTTAAAATGGGACTGGCTTCTGTGGTCAGATGAAACTAAAAAAAAGAGCTTTCTGGCAGCAAACCCACCAGATGGGTTTGGTACAAAAAGTACCCCATGTCCACGGTTAAATATACTGCTGGATCTCTCATGTTGTGGGCTTATTTTCCTGTCAGGGGTCCTGGACGTCTTGTTCAGATACATGGCATCATGGATTCTAGCAAATACCAACAGATAAAATATCTAAATCTGACTGCATCTGTTATAAGTTCTATACTGGACAATAATCCAAATCAAACATCAAAATTAACACAAAAATGTGTCACTGAGCATCAGTGCCGGCCCATCCAACAGGCGATACAGGCCGCCTAGGGCCCCGCCTTAAGGGGAGGGCCCCGTGGCCGCAAGGTTGTCAAATTGGATTTTTAGGTGCGTTTGACTTGAAGCGGCGCTGCGCAGAAAGATCCATGTTTAAAATCGAAGTACCGCATGAGCTATAGAGCGCAGGCAGCTCTGCATGCTTTCAAATCGCTCTTGCGGTACTTCAATGTCATACACTGGTCGGTGTGCGCAGCGCAGCTTCAAGCCACTCGCCCCTTCTGATTACATAATGTGTCGAACGTGTTGAGAAAAAAAAAAAAAACAGTCTGTGTTCAAATTTACTTCAGTAGAACGCGTGCACTGATTTTGCATGTGTTTGAGTCTGTTTACAAAGCTGTTGTGTATTGAGAACATTTTATTTATTTTTATTTTAATTTGTTTTTAGCTCCAAATTCATTTAATAACAACAGTCCAGTGTTTGAAATGACTTCCTTTTGTGATCTGACGTGGTTTCACATTCCAGAATGAGACAAAATCATTATTTTATATAGTGATAAAGGCTGTTGATTAGCATTGCATTGCATCTATAGTTTATTCATATAAAAATACCCAATGTGGCTTGAAAAACAGAGAGAAAGCATTTAGTCGCAATCTTACAGATACGTCTCCATGTTTTATCAGTTAAAACGTCTGAGTTTTATTCAGCTATGCAAAAGTGTATTCCTTTGTCCATATTAGGAATTCCCTATATGAAAGAAACATTACAGCGGTATGCACATAAAATCCGCCATAAAACTAAAAGAAGAAGAAGAAGAAGAAGAAGAATGGAATATTTTATTACATGTGTGCACTCACTAATGCTCACAACACCTTATTTGGGGTAAAAATAATGATAATACCTTTTTTTCCCCCCTCCAGTGTAGAGGAGTTTTTCTCCCTCTCTCTCAGTGAATGTATGACATTTTCTGACCAATTTCTTTCTTTTTTGTCAAAGAATTTTAATCATAATATTATACCACATCCTTATACCTTTCTAAACATTTATAGTTAGTCCTCCTGCATGCTAACAGGTCATGCTGCAGTTGCAAAATATATTGATAATCATTAGCAATAATTATTGTTTTGTTTAATGTTTTTATTGAGTAATAACAATAATCAGAATTAGTCATATTAATAAAAACAACATTTTGGCCTAATTGTGCAGCCCTACAATCAGGCACAACAAACTCTGTGTTCTTTATCATTTTTGGTCATTTTTGAAAACCTTTCTTGTTACAGTTCAGATTTTGTTGTTACGGTTCAGATTTTTGAATTCACTTAATATTGCCTCTCAGAATAGTCTCTCCAAATCAAGTCTTGTTACACATTAATGCTATTTTTAAATTATTTGAAATGAAAGTATGATAGAGAGATTAAAGTGAAGTTGTGGTAGAAATGGAATCCAATCGATATCTTTCCGAAGCTGGAAATAAAGATGTTTTGACTGCTATATACATAATATTTATTGCTGTAGTACTTGTTTTATACATGCAGTGATGCCCATGATCAGACCCGGATTCAGTGTCTAACGCAAAGTTTTTTTCATCAATCAAAACAAAACAAAACAAAACAAAACAAAACAATCAAAATAGCCTGCATTGAATATCAGTAGGCCTATGTTTATTTTGTTTATGCTCTGTTTATTTTATTTAGTTTTTGTGTATACTTTCTTTATATTTTATTTATTTGTGATGCATGTGTATGTTTACTCAAACTCACTTGCACTCTTTTTTTTTTTTTTTTTTCAGCATGTTTGTTGAATGTGTTACAATTGATACACATTCACACTTAAATATTAAGATTAGTCATGTTATGTGCTTATTCTTCACTTGTCAAATTTCAGTTTTTTACACTAGTGGGGCCCATTTTCTTTATCTTGCCTAGGGCCCCACAAACCTACAGGCCGGCACTGTATTGAAAACATTAGGCTGTTCTTAGCCTTATGCTGGTGTTGCTTTATTTGCCGGCAATACAAATAATTAAATAAATTAGCACGATAGTATCGTGTATCGGCGATCTAACAGGCTGACGTGAGGACGATAAGAAAATTGAGTATATCGCCCAACACTTTATTTTTATCATTATTTTTATGAAAATAACCAATCCTTTCACTAGATAAGACCCTTCTTCCTTGGCTGGGATTGTTAACAATTGCATTTGGGAATTTCTTTACGACTGAAGAAAGATATGAACATCTTGGATGACAAGGGGGTGAATACATTATTTGCAAATTGTTGTTGTGGAAGTGGAGTTCTCCTTTAAATGCAGTGTTTTACAATAGAACAAACGGCATCTGTGTTAAGAGTAGAAGCGGCACGTGAACTGATCATATGTTAAAAATTGTTTGATCTGGAATGCATCTGCTGTGTACAAACATCTGACAGACGTCTTTAAGATGTAAGATTTCGATCCGTTCTAAATCCTTAATATCTTAAAGACATCTAATAAACGTCTATTTGACATCTGATATGAAACATCGTATTGCAAACGGACGGTTGAATAGACATCTCCGCAGGGCCTGTGGCATAGACGGAATAGGCAAATGCTAGGGACACTGCAAGATCCCTAGGGGTGGCAAAATGTGTGAAGGTTTTTTTTTTTTTTACACCAATACTGCTTCAGTACTACTGAGAAGAAGAAGAAGAGGAAGAAGAAGAAGAAGAAAAAAAGATCGTCCAACAAAACAACTACTTTATTGCTCTCCTGACTCACCCCGGTTAGGAGCATCTTCCCCCGCAGAGGCGCACTTCTACATACATCTACCTAACTGTAGTAGATGTTCACAAATAAATTACTACTGTGTCAAAAAGATTGAAGCCCTCTGGTGCACAGGGAAGAAAAAAAAATAGAGAAGAAAAAGAAAAACGGGAAAAAGACAGAGGTAATGTAATGAATGATGATCGTATACATTTTGTGAACAAATTTTATGTTGGCCTAGTCTGAAAGTTTAAAATAGGGTAATGGGGTTCCAGAGATCCTAGATTTTTATTTTTTTTTTGTCACATGATAACGTTGTTTTACGTTGTAGTTGTGTAATATTTGGGTATTTATGGTATTTTTAATTGGAACTGGCTAATTTAGTAATGTTAAATTCACTTTAAGGAAGTATGTTTTTCAGTTTCATTCATGGTGATTTTGTTAGAAAGGGCTATATTTTAGTATACCATTGCTGCCATCTACTGGAAACTGAACACTTTAAATCATATAACTCCAATACATCATGTCTTCATTGTAATGTGTTTATCTCCTCCTCTTTGCTGCCATCCTGTTACTCCTAACTAGGTTAGGAGACCTCTCCAGCTCTCTTAAATAATTTAGGTGCTGAGACCTAGTCTTAACACTTTCGGAACCTTAATGAATCACTTTTATTCTTAAGTCTAGGAATAAGAGTACAATGGCGTCATTCTTAGAATTTTGACACCCTTAAGACTAAAATTTTACTCTGAACGGCTTTATACATATGGCCCATGGTCTGCATTTCAACTGTGTCAGGTTCCTTTTTGTATCGTTATGGAATTATGTGACTGAGGTGGGCGCTTTTGTCGCAATATCCCAATCCTATTAGTCACTACAACACCTAGCCTACACTGTAAAAAATAAAAAACACAATTTGTTGAGTCAGCTTAAAATAATTTGTTACCCTGCTGCCTTAAAATTTTAAGTTCAGTCAACTAAAATAAGTTTAGTCAACTTAAAATGTTAAGTTGTGCTAAGTAACAACTTAGATATTTGTGTTTGCTAAACTTAACAGATGGGTAAGTAACCCAGCTGCCTTACAATTTTAAGTTGATTCAACTTAAATATCTAAGTTGTCACTTAGTATAATTTAACATTTCAAGTTTAATAAACTTTTTTTGAGTTGACTGAACTTAAAATTTTAAGGCAGCCAGGTTACAAATTATTTTAAGTTGACTCTTAAGTCAACTTTAGGGCAACTTGAGGGTGAGTGCATGATGACGGTATTTTTATTTTTGGGTGAACTATCCCTTTAAAATCTCATCATATAATGACAAGATCTCTTATTTTGGCACGTAACTATGTGTATTTGAATGTTTAAGTGCAAGGCGCGAAAAATAACTCAAGTTTAGTCAGGCTGTATGAGCAGGTGCGCGCTGTGCGTATCAGGCTGAAATCATCTTAACCCCCCCCCATTTGCCAAAATGAATTCTGCCTTGCTGCTTAACGTCCTTGAAGAGTTACATTTGTTTTAAACCACAACGCTTAATATGCATTTAAATAAAAGGACTAGCCTGCATGACACGTAAAACGATTTACATAAGTTTATAATCAAACTAAACTGTAATCTGTGGTAACGATTACGCTGTGTTTTTATCTGCTCCATGTGCCCGGTCCACTTGGTATTCCACAACTTTTACACCATCATCAGCTTTAGTAAAATAACCTAGATGGGGATTTGACTAACTCATGTTTTCTTTTCAGATAGCCCCCTTTGTTTTTGGAAAAGCTGAAATTTTTAATTATCGAAGATAACTTCTATTAAGTACCATTTCCAGATTATGCCAGAACGAAGTGATGAGAGGTGAATGCGGACATTAGGCGCAGCGATCACATGAGATAGGTGCACAGGTCGTTCAAAAGTAAAATATAGAATAAATGCATTGGATTTGTAAACCAAATTCAAATGTGAAGTTTTAATCTCTAATGGTAATGCATGGAATTTACAGAAAAGTTTCTAATAGCGCTAATATGTGGGGGGCGTGGTGGGGCTTTGGCGATCGGCGCTACCGATGGCCAGTCAATCTACTCCACAGCCAATCACGGGCCCCCTCCTTGCTCAGGAAGCCCCGGGGCTTCAGCCCCGCCTAGCCCAATGGTTAATGCGGCCTTGCCTATACGATCACAAAATGTAGAGATTAAAAAAACACAAAATGTAAGATTAAACAGTAAGTAAACAAGTGCTCAAACAAAACTGTTTAATTTATAATGTGACATAGGCAGCACATATATTTCTTATAGTTTAACTGGAAACAATTTAAAATGAGGTTAATTTTCCTTAACTAACATTAACAAAAACAATAAATACTTTTATAAATGTATTGCTTATTGTTAGTTCAAGTTAGTTAATACATTCACAAATATTCTTATATATATATAAGAAAATGTAACAAATAGTCACACATACTCCTCCATTTCTCTCTTCAGATGCACTTTTGAAATATATAGCAATGCAGTTTCTGTGTGAATGTTTGAACACAATGATAATTGGTGGAATGATCTGTGAGGCAAGGGGTACCAGGTAAAATCTTGCCTAGGGCAGCAAATTGGCCAGGGTTGGCCCTGCATCTCTGTGATGTATGTGTGCTATCAGGGATGAATGTACATCAGAACGTATTTTATTCCAGCCGTGGAAAGATGCCAATACACCCAATTTCTCAAGTTTAAATCCACTGAAGTTAATCTATACTCTCCTGTCTGCTTTATTTGTCAGACAAAATGGCATTCAATGACGCCTGTCAATGAAGTTCTTTGTGAAGGGTCAATTGCAGTCAGAGTGTGTACTTACAACATCTACCAGCAGGTGCAAATTGTCACACCCCTGTAGACTTTGGTTTTTCCCTGTGTATGCCCTTATTTGGTCTTTCCTATTCCGTTTCTAATTATGACATCATTGTTTAATCATTCTCACCTGTCCTCGTTAGCCTGTGTATTTAAGTTTGGTTGGATTCCCCGTTTGGTTGTTGGTTATTGTAAGTCATTCTGTGTTGTTATGGAGCTCAGAGGGAGGTGATGAGGAATGCGCCAAGGGAGATAGGGGTTCAGGATATTACATTGAAAGGAGTATTAAGTCCAGAAAATAGGGCACAGAATAGAATTCTTATAAACTTCTTAAAGGTAACTGGTATTTATTTTTTTTTTTTAACAGGATATGAAGAGCTAAAGGAAGAGTGAGGAAGGTGAATGTTGTTGTTGTTGTTGTAGTAGTAGTGGTGGTGGTGGTGGTGGTAACATTAGTGTCATTATTATAATGGGTATAAAGCAGAGAAGGGGTGAGGTGTATGGGTGTGGGGAGGAGGTAAGGGCGGGAGGCCGGGTGATTCAGTCTGTGAACCTATTCTCTGGTCCACACTCCGGAGCAGAAGGTGGCGGTAATGCACCAAAATGCTGGATGCCAACCGCCGTAATAATACAAAAGATTCTATGTCGTTTAGCGTCTTTTTAGTTGTGTCTGCGTGTGGATTCCCTCCTGTTCCTAGTGTGGATTATTTAAATAAACTCTACACTGTGTTAAAAAAAAAAAAAAAAAAATCCGTAAAAATACAGTACAATATACCCTAATAATTAAAGGAAATTTTCCGTTTTTGGTTTTTACAGGTGTTTTTCCGTATTTTTGAATCACGCTTTGCATTGTGGGAACAAGAACGTTGGTGGCTTATATAGGCGCGAAAACAGTGAAGAGAAGACGCGGGGAGTTTCTCGGTCAAAGTTTCATTTTAATGTCTGCTTTCGAATTTGGGAAACATGTTCTTCATATACTCTTCGTGGTAAACGAGTTAAATGTTACATAAATTGTTTACATAAGGTTAATTTATAGTGGCTGTCTGGCTTGTTTGGCAAATGAACGTCGGAGCCGTCGCACTCAACATTTCTCTGCATATCGTCAGACATCTTCCTCGTGGAGTTTTCTGCCAAATGAGCTAAGTTTTGACCTTTTAGTGTCTCTTTTACACACACACACACGGGAGATAAAATGCAAAACAGAAACTAATTAGGTAAGGTCACTAGCAAGCTGTCTGTGAAGCGACTGTGTAAACAGGCGTCCGACGCGCGGTAGCCGCGCCAGAATGCCGCTTCAGGTCAGCGTGCCAGTAACGTTAGGTCCTCGAGTTATCTTTCTCACTCTAATGGACAAATGCTTTTGATACAGTAAAAATTCTTACATAAAATGTGTCATTCGGATGTTTTGTTCATTGTGGTGTCATTGTAAGGTTTATTTGGGAATTTTATAAGCATATATGTCATTAGCAAGGTAGCGCACGTGTGCAGCGATAGTTTCCAAAAATGTGTTGTACTTTGCACAAAACAATGACAAAGACTTTGTTCTTAATTTTTTACTTGCATTAAACTTTTCTTTTCATCTCTTTGTAGAATCCCTAAATAGAATGTTTAATACGTCAATAAATTAGATCAATGTAATTTTTCTTTGCACCATTTTGTCTTTTTTTATAATAGAACACAAACATGCACATTGTTAAAAAAAAATGCACAAATATTCAAATTTCAGACAGAAGTGGATAAATTAGAACAGATTTTAAATATTATCTCTCTATCTCCTTTATTATTACTGCTAGTTGATATTTCCCAAAAGAAATCAAAACATTTATTTTTATTTCATTTGTATTAGAAAAAAAAATTAGAAAAAAAAAAGTAATATTATTAAACTGGAAGGACAGAACTCAAATTTCTATTACACATTGGCTCAGTCTGTTAGCAGACACTCTTACACTTGAGAAGTTAATTTCCTCACTCAGGAACAGAATGTCCACTTTTGGAAAAATATGGAGCCCACTCCTGAAGTTCCTGGGCAGCTGCATCTGATATAAAATTGCATATAACCACATGTGTAAGTAGGTGTTTTGACATGCATTTTAGGCTCTGATTGATTGTTTATCACAATCGTATCTAGTCTTTTGACATATACATGGTTTGTGTGTACACACTTGCCTGTTTTTCCTTTTTGTTCTGTAAACCATTTATATATGTAAATTTGTAGCAGTGTAAGCTATTCATGTAGTATTGATTGTTATATGTTCTGTTTTTGGTAATACAAAAAATACTAATGCACAATTACAAATGCAATTATTTGTTAATTATATATATTATATATAATTACCAAATATATATATATATATATATATATATATATCTCACCAATGTGAGCTGTTGACAACTGAGAAATTTGTTTACAAGCAGCAAAAAAAGTTTGTGGTTGAGGAAGGAATTTATCCTTTTATCAAGGTGTTTTAATTTTCATTCAGACAAGAGCCATTCAATTTTAATAGTAGTACTTTAACAACGATACACCACGTAAAAAAACTACATACATGCATGATGACCGATATAATAATAACATTGCACTAAATGAATCGCGGGTATGGGACAACGCGATCCACACGCTTTGTATTTGAGCCTGGCGTGACGTGTCAGTGAGGTAAGGAAGCTTCCTTTTCACAGATCACGTGACAGCCTCATTTCGAGCTTCGGAGCACTGTTTTGAAACACTAGTGTGTCGAAAACTCGAAACGTGTGTCAACACTAGGTGTCGATCTACCCATCCCTACCAGAAGGGGCGGCACTTGCATTGGAATTCATACAGAAGTAAGCAACACGTATGTTATAAAACGTGTATGACGCATTTGGTCATGTTGCTGTTTATTTAGTTGAAAATAATGAAGTATATTTTAAGACATAGTTGATTTGACAAGCTCATATGACAGATGCAAATGGAGACTATTGGAAATGTAAGTTAAGCAGTGTGTAAACAATTGAAAAGTATTATGGATTGCAGTTGATTTAATGAGCTTAAAATACGCACTGTATGACTACTATTCCACTCCAACCTGCATATTACTCTGTAGTTCAGTTTAATTAATTTCATTTTTTTTTTGTCATATCTGTTTCTTTTAGAATTTTCCTGTGAAGAAATCCTGAACGTGGTTTGAGATGAAGGCAACCAAGTGGCTATGCATGCCTCCAAGACTCTTGCATGAACAATTTTGAAAATCCATGTAATATTTGAGTTTTTAAATTGAAAAAAAAAATGCACTTGCATTAAACATGCAATTAAATGGGAAATAATACATCCCCTATAATGAATTGCATCACTTCAATGATATTTCTGTTACAAGAAACTTCAAAATTCTGTTGTCAAGCCACTGGAGTCGGATACTTTATACCTCTTCTGGACCTTGAAAATGGTAGTTGCATAGACAATCAATAGAGGGACAGAAAGTACCCCGATTTAACTAAAAATACTCTTAATTTGTGTTCTAAAAATGAATGAAATTCTTATGGGTTTGGAATGGTATGAGGCTGAGTAATTGACTGAATTATAATTTTTGTGTGAACTATCCCTCTAAACAATATTGTTTTCTCTTATAAGGAAAAAAAAGTTTTGAATCTTGACTGTTTCACAGTTTAAATTTTGTGACCACTTTTTAGTGCAACACCTGTATTGTACAGATGCTCATGTTTTGTTTTTTTTTTTTGTTGTTTTTTTGTTTAAATTCTGTCCATTACCCTTTAAAGCTAAACAATACAGGCATTTTTTCAAAGTTTGACACATTGTTAAATGAATTGAGTATTTGATATTGTTTAGTCCTAACCAACTTAAGGCAAACAAAAGCCATTGAATGGACCTTTAAGAATGTTTACATGAAGTAAAAATAAACCATGTTCAATTTGGATATTGTGGTGGATTTATTTGCTTTATATATATAAATATATAAATGCACCATTAAAACAGAAAAAGTCCTGTTTTTTTTTTACTGGTGGCAGACTGTAAATTAACAGACTGTAAATTTACTGTACAAAGTCCAGGTAATGAGCTGCCAATGCTTTTTCTGTTTTTTTTTTACGGAATTTTTTTTTACAGTGTATGTTCCTGATTTCCTCGTCCCTACTCCTCATTCCCGCACACGACGTGTGACACAAATGGGATAAGAAGTTATTCCTCTTCTACAGCTGGGTTAAAGATTGATAGGACAGACTCAAGGTCTTTATCTCCCACTGTGTGTGTCAGTGAAAGATTAACTACTATTGTTTAAATAGTAATGTTATTGTTCTGCTTGCAGCTGGAAATGTAATGTATTGTAATTCCACAAGACTGCTTTTACGTTACTCATTTTCCCCTGTATGTTTACCTTGTATTATTTCCAAAATAAATAAAATAATAAACTACTATTTAAACTCAACAGGGGTCTTCATTTTTTAGAGTATTAAAATCAAGACTGGTAGTTACTGCACTGTTCATATGTGTGTTTAAGCCTCTTTCTATTCTACATCAATCCTACAAGACATGTGCAAGCACTTGTGTGTTGTGATTAGCTCACTTCGGTATTTAGTGCTGGTTTGTTAGTGTGTGTAGTCTATTGCAAAATAATAATAATAAAAATAAATAAATAAATAAAAAGAGAGAGAGAGAGATTGATTTGAGGGTGTAATTATATTCTGTGTTTTGGCAATACTGTAACACAAATGTCATGCCAATGAAGCAACTTGAACTTGAGAGAGAGAGGGAGAGGGAGAGAGAGAGAGAGATTGCTTTGAGGGTGTAATTATATTCTGTGCTTTGGCAATACTGTAACACAAATGTCATGCCAATAAAGCAACTTGAACTTTAAAGAGAGAGAGAGAGAGAGAGAGAGAGGACTAAGTCAAGTATTAACAAATCTCAAAAACCTTATGTCGATCTATCATTTACAGCCCATAATATAAGTAAACACCAGTATATTTATCGATAAGTTTACCTTGCTAGCACACCAGTACCCTTAGATGTCTATTAGTGATGGGCAGAACTCGTGATCAGTTTAATTCAACAAAAGGCTAATTATGAAGCACTTGTTTCCTCTAGTGCGCTTGTCCATTCTGTGTAGCAAAACACTACCAAGTAACGTTACAAAAACAAACTTAGTCGACGAGTTTCTGCACATTCAATGGAATGTAAAACGAATTGAACGTCGACGAGACAGGGAGCGGAGGAACCTCGGAGCGCTGCTGAGGTGCAAGAAAGAAAGATTTATTACCTAACAACGCGGATAGAATTCCACTTCGCACACACGTGGTACTCTGCCTGCTGGAGGGGCACCTCATATTACCCAATTCACTTTCCCGGCAGTGTGTTATTGTGTTTTTTTTTTAATTTGGATCACAACGTACTTGATTACCTTCCGGAGGGAAGCTCCTGAGTTTTCCTTTTACTTGTAACTATCGATAAAACTGGGTCGCTGTTAAAGCAGAAGAACAGAAGGCTTTTCAAAATCAGGATCTCTATTCATTTTCTGAGGGGAAAAGTTGTGAAAATGAAGCCTTCCTTTAATTCGCTTTTAGGGATCTTGTTTTTACTCGATCACGGTAAGAGTTTTGTTTCAGTTACTCTTCCGAACTCTAAATTTTGTGACCGTAGGCTATGTGTTAAGGTGCTGTAGTGACTATTAGGATATTGCAACAACAGCGCCCATCATAGTCACAAAATTCCGTAACGGTGTTAACAAAAAGGAACCTGACGCAGGTGAAACGCAGATCAGGGGTGCGTTTCCCGAAAGCAAGGATGGTCGCAAGTTCTGTCGTTATAAATAGAGTTCAATGGAACTTACGACCATAGTTAGCTAACCATGCTTTTGGGAAATGCAACCCAGGTTAGTTTCATTCGCTTTGTTAGTAATCTGGTCAATATCATGCTGTCAGTAAATGTTGGTTTATTTTACATCAGCGTATGAACGAATCAAATGTAGCTTACTTTTTGTTTTTGTTTTTTTTTCGTCGGAAAATGGAGTGAATTCGGGTAATCTGGGACTTTTTTTTTTTTTTTTTTTTGGCAATTTTGACTTCTGCGATTTATTGCTATATCTAACACATTAGATTAACACATTAGACTTTTCTGAAATCCCTAAGATGTTTTCTAACCACACCAGAAGAAAGAATGAGATTATCCCCAGAGGAGACATGCTACGCCTATCAGTGTTTTTGTGCCATTGTGGTACATGTGTATTAGGCCTAAAAAAGCCTATACTCACCATACTTTATGCATGCAAAACACAATTTCACCAATGTTTAAAAAAACATTTCAGGAAAAAATATGTCTATCTCTACACAGGATTAACGATTTACTGTGTTAATTCATTTAAATTAATTTCAAACTCTATTAAATTTGTTTAACACAAATTTTTTTTTTTTTTGTTGTTTTTTTTTTTTTAATCAACTAAAATTTAAGCAACAGCAAGCAACAATTTGATCATCAAATTATTAGTTCGGTTATTCAAGTTCTATTCATATTGGGGTTTCTCGGGGAACAAACACTGTTTGCAGGTGAGAGACCCATCATCGTCTATCATTGCCATTATCTTCTGCATGTTTCATGATAAGCCCTTGTCATTAGATTTATAAAGTCCTTAAATGCATAGTTCCCCCATTTGAAGACTGTCCCAGATCAGCCAAAGCATGCTGTCCCATATTCTCAATCATAATTGAGAATGTGGGACAACAAAAAACAAAAACAAAAAAACAACACCAACACATTTTCAACACTTTAATATACATGTTGTTGCTTGAATAGATTACAAACATAATTTGACAACAATTAGGAACATTGTTTTATTTATGTCAGATTTATGTCCTTAAAGGAAACTCCACTTCCAGAACAACAATTTACAAATAATGTACTCACCCCCTTGTCATCCAAGATGTTCATGTCTTTCTTTCTTCAGCTGTAAAGACATTATGTTTTTTGAAGAAAACATTTCAGCATTTTCTCCATATAATGGACTGATATGGTGCCCTGATTCTGAACTTCCAAAATGCAGTTTTAATGCGGCTTCAAACGATCCCAAATGTGGTTGTAAACGATCCCAGCCGAGAAAGAAGGGTCTTATCTAGCGTGATGATCACGTTATTTTAATAAAATAATACAATTTATATACTTTTTAATGCCAAACGCTCGTCTTGTTTTACTCTGCCTGGACTGTTTTTGTTCCAGTTCATGACTGTTAGGGTATGTCGAAAAAGTCCCATCTCATGTTCTCTCTCAACTTCGAAATCGTCCTATATTGCTGTTTTACCTTTTTGTTAAGGGTGTTTGATCTTCTTTGCATGTCCACTTTGCAAAGACTGGGTCAGAACTTCTGCAGCGATGTAGGATGATTTTGAAATGATTTTTGAAGTTGAGGGAGAAAATTGTAGCGAATTATCTCAAAGGGGAAACGTATATAAATAATTACAATTAATTATAATTAATTACAATTATTTATATCAGCTGCCAGTAGTAACTGTAGCAGGATTAAATTTCCATCAACTAATATGTTCGTCCAGCGAATATTCAGTATAATTTCATAACAACAAGAAATTATAATAAATTTCTCAAAGTACTAATGCATTAGAGCATGTAGCTTGAATTGGAATCGTAAAGGGACGTTAATTTTGCAAGGCAGAATCAAAACTCATGTAATTTGTCCACAAGAGTATTATTAACGAAGGACTAACACATAACTAAACACAAACATAAAATCATTCATACATGGGAGAAGGGCAAGTGAGAAGCAGTTAGAGAGACAAGAAAAAATGTAGCTATGAAAAGAGTAAGTTAACCACCTGAGTGAAACCATCAGTGCTGTCTACAGCTTATACTAAACCTCTGTTTTGTTTAGTTAAATGTACGATACTTGCATTGCCTTGGTCGTTGAACAAGTGTCCGAATGCAGTCTCGGGTGAAAGTCTTGATGGTTTGGAGCAGTGGTGGTTTTGGAATCGCAATCACATTTTTCCGGGTCTGAAGAGTGATGAACTCCAAGGATGTTCTGATTCGATGGTGACTGGGAGTTTCTTCCCAGAAAATGAAGAAGAACCAAGAGCTGACAGGGACCCAGCTGAAGTCCTGTGGTCTTTGGGGAATGGAAAGGCAAAGCCGCAAGAAAGTTCACAATCGGGGCACCATATCAGTCCATTATATGGAGAAAAATGCAGAAATGTTTTCCTCAAAAGACATAATTTCTTTACGACCGAAGGAAGATTATATGTGAATCTTTGTTTTGGAAGTGGACTTCTCCTTTAACATTACGCTAGTCAGAAGCCTGTCACTGACCTTTTCATGCAATTCCCAGGGGCTCTTCTTGATTGGATCACCCCAATGAAGTCATGTGATTTCAGTCACATGACATCCATGCTAAAATTCTACTCAAAAGTCCTGTTGACTACATTTTGTTAGAACAGGAAATAAACACACTGGAGCTGAGGTATCCCAGATTACATATTGTCCCGAATTCATTCTAAAGAACTTGTGGAATCTTGGAAAGAAAAAAAAAAAAATCTTCATGTTACGTAGTAAAACATTTTCACAGCAATATTGTAGCAGTGTTGTATTGTTTGGTTTATATCTTTTTTCTTCAGTTACATCTGGTCTTGGATCAGATAAAGTGTTGGTGTCTGTGATGGAGGAGGATTCAGTCATTTTTCACACCGGTGTTGTAACAAACCAACAAGAGGATATTAAATGGTATTTCAACAGCATTCGCATCGCTCAAATCAGTGGAGTTCTCAGTTTTATCTGTACAGGTGTTCAGTGTAATAAAGGTACTGAGAGATTCAGAGACAGACTGAAACTGGATCATCAAACTGGATCTCTGACCATCATGAACATCACAACCATGGACTCTGGAGTTTATGAACTAAAGATTATTAGCAGCAGCAGCAGCGGTGAAAAAATTTTCAATGTTAATATCAATGGTGAGTCATTAAAGAATAATTTTGTTTCAAAAAAAGTTTAAATGAGGATTTAAAATAAAAGAAACATGTAAAAAAATATGTAAACACAAACCATGCAAGAAAGGGCTTGTTGCTTTTATCTTCACAGTTCTTTCATGTTGTGAAGTCTGTTACTATTTTTAGCAGAAAGATCTTCCAGCAGATGTTGGCTTGTATTTCAGGTATTCCTGCCGCTGAACAAGAAGAAGTAAAAAGAAACAAGGGAGAATCTTTCACTTTAGATTCTAGTGAAATAAGTAAACCAAACGTTGTGAAGACGTGGTATTTTAATGACGCTCTCATCGCTCAAATTGCTGGTGATTCCAATAAAACCTGTACAGATGTTCAGTGTAAAAATACTGATGAGAGATTCAGAGACAGACTGGAGGTGAATCAGACTGGATCTCTGACCATCAAAGACACCAGAATCACAGACTCTGGACTTTATAAACTACAGATCAACATCAGCGACAGCAGCTTCAACATCACCAGAGTGAAGAGATTCAGTGTTACTGTCACTGGTGAGTATAATTCAGTCATTCAAAGCATTTCCTGTTTGATTATAGACAACAACACTAGACTAATAGTAAAACGCAAATGGATAATATCAGTTGAACAGTGAACTGAACAGTGTTTCTTGTTGAATACAGTTTCATTTTGATTTCACAGTGCACTGTGATAATGTTTAACTGCTGTTGCTAAAAACAGCAGACAGTGCCATTTACTGGTTAAATCAATATCTTGATTTAAATTTTAAGATTAAGATATTTGATATTTGATTAAGATATATCTCGACCATGTTTGATCAAAGTAGAAAGGTGTAAATGTCAGTCAAAGATATTGTTAAATACTGGTTAGATTATCATTCACTCTGTAGTAATAATGACTGTCTTTACCTGTTCCAGATTCAGGTCTGTCTTCAGCTGCTGTAGCTGGAATAGTTGGTGCTGTGTTTGTTTTGCTGGTAGTAGCGGCTGTAATTGCTGGTGTGTTTTGTTGTCGCCACAAGAGATATAAACCAGCAGCACAGAATGTAAGTATTTTCTACAGCTGATGGTTTCAATACAGTGGATTCTATAATTATGTAGGGTGTAACATAAATGTACACTAAATACTTTTTTGGTCCTTTATTTTTAACATCACAGAAGTAGATGTTCTCCAGTGATGCGCTGTCAAAAAATGCCCTAACTCCCACATACAGGGTTCCCACGCTTCTTGAAAGTAATTAAATATCAGACACATGGATTCAAGTGCCTGGAAAGTACTTTAAAGCAAACACAGGTCCTTGAAAGTGTTTGAAATAAATTTGAAATGTTGTAAATTCCTTGAACACAACTATGTTTGCATGCACAAATTATCATCTCATAATGCGAAGGCTAATATTGGATCAGAATTTAATTATTGATCAGAAGGTGCTCCTGAAATTTTTGACTGTGCTCCTATTTTTTTTTTTTTTTTTTTTTTTTATTAGGAGCACAAGTGCTCCTAAAAAGAAAGGTGTAGAGCCCTGTTTAACCATTTTTTATTCATTTAAAAATTGAGAAATTCTTTCAAATTTAAACATTTTACAAGAATTATGGCAAAGAAACAGTTTGATGCAAGAATATATTTTTTTTATCAATATTTGAGAAATTCAAAATTCCTTTGAATAAAACTGCTCAAAATGGTCTAAATTTATGAAACCTACACATTCAAAACCTTGTTACTCTGAAATGTTTAATGTAAATGTTAAGTGTAAGTGAAATGTTAAGTACTGTAAGAGGTCTTTCATGACACTACATATGCTGCTGTGTGAATCTGATAGGTGCTTGATATAGTCCTGAAAAGTGCTTGAATCTGATGTTCATGAAAGATTGGGAACCCTGCACATAAACTAAATAATTTTATATTACTGTGCTACAGAAGTTGAGTTTGATGCAGTTTTAGACTGTTTTAAATATTGTGTAACTGACACATCAATTACTTTTACCATTTGTGAATCTTACAGGACAATGATCCAAAAGACATCGCATTGAAGGACACGGGACATCCTTAAATCAGACTCAGGACAAGCCTAAAATTGATGTAACATTGTTTATCATTTTGATACTTTCATTGAAAGGTACACGAAAGAGAATTAGAAAATGATGGAGAGTAATGGATCAGCTGAAACTCTCTTCAGAGTCACTGTGTTATGAGTCCAAGATTTCAATTTAAATTTTAGATTTTTTAAAGGATTTTAGATTTTAGATTTTGTAATGAATTAAAACAATGCACCACTAGCAATAGCAATATCACTAGCAATAGATCAGCGAGTTCTTGACGTTTTTAAGTATATGCATTATCAATGCTACTAAACTGATGTAGACAGGAATAGTGAGCAATTACCTTTTTCTTATCCACATATTACTGCTAATCCGTTTTAACTTATTATTATGTCCTGCCTGCTTATATCCTATTTTACTTGATAGAACTGTGTTTTTTTTTTTCACAATTACCTCACCAAGAAGGACATTAAGACCTCCTCCCAATCTCTCATACCGGAGAACAAAAGTGCTCTTCATAGTCTGCACTACTGATCCTCTACGTGTTTCTACTCGTCTTGACTGATATAATTATGTTGCTAATGCATATGGCTTAGCCACAAATACCAACCCTGGATCTACTCTAAATAGCATGGCTTTTTAGTTTTTATATATTGACCAACTACAGTGCAACCAAAACCAGCCTTAAAATGTCTGGTTCACTGTTTTATTTAAAAGTTGCTGAAACACTTTGAACTGAGAGTGGGAGTTTGCTGAGGGTGTTTATGATGTCCAGTGCCTGCAACAGGATTTTGTGTTAAATGTTGTTACCTTGGCATTTTGTGTTGTTTTTTTTTGGATTGGTTTTTGTTTGGTTCTAAATTTATTATGTAAGTGGCCTCAGTAAAGATGTATCATAATGTTTGCTTATATCAGGTAATTATTTTAAATCATTTAAGTGTCACAGTTAGGCCTAGTATATGCTAAACACTTCACAACGGCTTGAATGTGAGATTTTTGCCATAAACCAAAAAGAAATTGGACACAAATGTTTGTCTTCCCAAAGTTAAAGTTAGTAAGCTGTTATTGTGTTCCTTGCCAAGGGGAAAAAGTGCCTTGAAGTAACCCTGAATAAACACCATTTTCATTTCTGAAGCAAAGGAAGGATTTTTACACATCTTTTTATGTTCATGTAGTTACTATTATTAAAAACGTGATTCATTCATAATGGCTGTCTCTAAAATGTGTGTGTGTGTGTGTCAAAAACAAAAATAACTATCAAATTTTATTATTATTTTAATTTTACTTATTTTTATTTTTTTGTATTTAATTAATTTATTTATTTAACATTTGTTTTTATATATTATTATTATTATTATTATTATTTTACTTTTATGGTTTCTGAAAAGTAGTTTTTGACTGTGTCAGATATGAAAAAGTAGGAGAGTGGAAAATTGGATTAACCATCCTAAATGTAATGCTAAATCATTAATGCTATACAGATTTCAAATAATTTTACGATCATTACAATCATTTTTGTAAATGGTAAAAATAAAATATTCACCATCTTTCACTGGTACTCATCTGAAGTGTGACATGAGCAGCTCAACATTTGAGTCAAACTGAAACCTGCTGTGAGCTGATTTCTTTCGAAAATATTTGATCTGCTTCTGCAAGAGAACGTTGTAGCGTCTGGACCAATCAGACATACAGTTATTTGTTACATTTAACAAATAATCTTTAAACCCAACAGCCAGCTATATGCTGAAGTTCTGGAGACAACCCCCCAAAACAACTAACACTCCGAAAGGACCCAGTTGCCAGGGCAACCCTCTGATAACATGGGTTTTATTGCCCAAAGGAATGCACTAAATTTGCCCATAGGAAAAACACAATGCCTATAGAAATGGACTCTTTCCTATTCATTCTCAGACAAACTCACTGTCCTATCACACATAGCCCCAAGTCATTATGTATAGTATTAATGCCTTGCATTTTGTGTTTTCATTGTATTCTGTTATATGCATTTGTTATGATAGTGTAGTATAACTCACCTGTGCCATGTTTGGTCTCTTTGAATTTGTATTTTGATGATCTAAAAGATGGTGCATATTATATGTTGATACCTTTGCAACTTATTAGTGTTTTAAAAATGCTTAGTAGTATTTTGAGTACTCAATCAGTGCAAACATTTTTCAAAGAAAACATTTTTAAGTCTGTAAAAAAAATTAAAAAATAAATAAAAGAGAGAGAGAACCATGACACCAAACAATACCTCTTTGCACAGATTTCCTTAATCAAGTGTCTCTAAGTGATTCCTGAGCTTTTTGAATCATACCGATTCACATGTTATGCCAGATAGCATGGCTCATCTTGGAAAGATAAATTGTTAGTACACTAGATGGCGCTCTATTATAGTATACATACTGACTGCGGTATAGACACTTTATATTCATGAGCTACTGGTCAGTCCAAAAGCCTTTCTTTACTCTAAGCTCTTAGACCCCCTCTTAAACATAACCATACAACAATAGGCTATTAATAAACTAAAGAACCTTAATTTTAAAATGATGTTGAAGAATGCAAACTGTGTTTGGTGGGGCAGACTGACTTTGTTAGTGTTTCTGGATTTGGCTGTTCTGTCAACTGACTGACAATTTGCACTTGGCAGTGAGAACTGTTTATATGAAATTGCTAAGATTTGCAGAAAGACAGAAAGAAAAAATAAATAAATAAATAAAAATAAATAAATAAATAAATAAATAAATAAAACAATTGATATCTATACGTTTTTCTATTTGTTTATTGTATTATTTATTTATTTATTTGGTGACAGTTTAATGTGTGTCCCAAATGCTGAAACACTGTTTATTATAAACTATGTGCAAATGATTGTCTACATCCCATGCTACAGCCCGAAGGGATGCTTCCAGATTACTTTCACTTTAACTAGTGCGCCTCATTTAGAAGAACAGATCACTTAACTTTGCATTCATTTTGGAAAACGGGTGAAAATGAAGCGCATTAATTTGCTCTCAGTGCTCTTGTTTATACTCGTCCATGGTAAGACATTCATTTGTTAAATCTCTCTTCTGATAAACAGTTTTGCTCTCATCGCTTTACATTTGACAGAAATGCATTTATTTTTTCTTATGTTTTAATCAGTTATTAAATGGAAGAGAAGTGTGTTTGTGTTGTTTGTTATGGTTTTAGACAATGGGTTTTAAATTACAATCTATAAGCTGGAACACCAACGGTGTAAGGATTCCTGTGGTTTTAAGAATCACACCAATGAGCGAAAAAGTGATAGTTAAAAAAAAAAAAAAAAAAACACTGCAAAGCAGTGCATGAATAGATTCAAATATCTTGAATGCAGTGTGTGAATCACAGAAAACATCTGTGAGTAATTGAAAATATGTTATTTACGTGTGAAATTCAAACAATAGGACTAAAAAAAAAAAAAAAAAAAAAAAAAAAAAAACGAAAAAAGAAAAGCTGGTGATATTCATCTATGGAATGCTAAGAACTCAAGTCACTGAATCTTGTAATCGGATCGTTGAACAACAACACTCCAAAACATAGTAATTCTTTAGAATTAAATTTGTGGGAAAAAAAAAAAAAAAAAAAAAAAAAAGTCAAAGAGGGGTATGTTTAGGACAGTTCGAGTTACTACAAATTCACTTCCTATCATTAGTCATTTAACTTTCCTTTGTAGTTTTACAATGCAGTTCACCATTTGGTTTTGTTTTCATTGTGGGCTGTTTCATAAAACAAGTTTACCTTATTTCAGTTAGTCTGACTTACTGTCAGTTGATTTGTTTCCATAAAGATTATAACCCCTCAATCTTAAAAGGAAGCTACTCTGAGGGGGTTCACAGATATTCGAAGGGTACTGAATAAAACATAACCACTCCTTCAAACAAATATGCTTTTTCCCTTTTTTTTTTATTCTCCACAGTGTAAATAATAATATGTAATTGCCACTAATAAATGAATAGATGTTTATACCATTTAGCAGTCTTTGTCTGCATCAAAGTCAATGAAATAAATACACTTATCATGTGAGTCTATGCGGTCAATGAAGCGAACTGAAGAGGATGGGATGAGTAGGAATCTAACGAGCTTGAGTGCGATGCAATGTAATCCAATAGGTCCGATGAATGAGATGATTGTTAATGGCGTCGACGATTTGAATATCGCGCTTTAAGCCGACCAGCCCAAAAAAACACGATCCAACTTCTCCGTTGCTCAGTAGACATGCCGTGAACTCGTCCTTGATGCCCAAGTGATTCAAATCCCAGCTAACACAGTTACGTCGTGACAACGTTACTGGACCGGACCATATTCGTCGCAGCGACGTACCAAATAACGTTCCAGCGACGTAACTTTGTGATTCCCATATTCGTCGTGGCGACACGTCGCTGGAACGTGGTGAGTACGTCTCAAGGACCAAACTGGCACGTTGTGAGGACGTCACTATAAAGGACCAGATTGGTCGCAGCGACGTCCCAAATAACGTACCAGCGACGTAACTTTGTGATTCCCATATTCGTCGTGGCGACGTTATTTCGTACGTCGCTGGAACGTGGTGAGTACGTCTCAAGGACCAAACTATCACGTTGTGAGGACGTGACTCTAAAGGACCAGATTGGTCGCAGTGACGTACCAAACAACGTACCAGCGACGTAACTTTGTGATTCCCATATTCGTCGTGGCGACGTTACAGTGTTATGTTGATGGGACGTGACAACTACGTCCTAACGACCAAACTACCACGTTCCATATATTTTACATTTTTACTTCTCACCTTTAGTCTGGTCCAGAGGATGTGCTCCTACCACCTTTAAATCGGTATATAAATGACAAACTCAAACATTTTCTGCTATAAAAAATAGAACACTTAATTCTAATGTTTTTTAATCACTATAGGAGATTTTAGTGAATATATTCAATACATACATGCAAACCATTACAAAAACATTATATTCTAAACATTAAATGAGCAAAAACAGTGCATTCATTTATTAATCAGCATTTATTCAGTGTTATTTCTACAAACACTAAGCGAATACATTTTGAACATTACACCTATTCTTTAACCATGCAAAGTGTTACCAAGTCATGAGCACAGATAATTCAACACATCAATACATAAATCATGTAAATTTTACTGAACTGTTTTAATTTTACTGAAAAGTTTCTCATTATTGATGGGTATAGTTTACGATTTTATCTGTTTAAATGATCAATAATTAATACTCATTGACAACTCCCTATAATCTGGTACCAAAAAGACACTGATAAGAAAGGAAACAATTCAGTAGTGACTTCTTTATTACTTTAAGTTAATTTGTTTCCTGGGTGTCCTGTGTATGAAACACCTGCTACAAGTATCTGATGGTGATGTGCTTCAATACTGCTTCACTATCAAAAGCAAAACCTAAACAATATTGTCATTACCAAAGGACCATAGTACCCGAGTACTCTGATGTCAAATATGTTCTTCCTCCTCTTCGCCATCTTGAGCCTGTACTGCCAATATCATTCTCTGGCACCTGAAAGGGAGGATCACCCTGTTAATGTTGCTAATGTATGTACACAATCAGTCAAATATCTGCAGTCTCTGTGTTTCAATGTTTTTTGATAGAAGTCTATTCAAGTCTATTTAATCAAACTTACAGTACAAAACTGTAATATTGTGAAATATTTTTAACTTAAAATGTTTTCTATTGTTTTTCAAAATACACTTTAAAATGTGTTTCATTCTTGTGAGGCAAAGCTGAATTTTTCAGTAGCCTTAACTCCCAGTCTTCAGTGTCACATGATCATTCTCATATGATGATTTGACACTCAAGAAAGATTTCTGATTATCAATGTTGAAAACAGTTGTGCTACTTAATATTTCTGTGTAAATTGTGGTTTTTCAGAATTATTTTATGAATACAAAAACAAACAAAACAAAACATAATTTTTTAATCTTTTGTAACATTATAAATGTATTTACGATCACTTTTGATCAATTAAATGCATCCTTGCTATTAATGTCTTCCCAAAGAAAAAAAATCTTAGTGACTCCAACCTTTTGAACTGTAGTGTACACAAAAATTTAGGCAGCACAACTGTTTTCAACTACACCGATAATAATCAGAAATGTTTCTTCAAATCATCAAATCAGCATATTACAATGATTTTGAACACTTACAACTGGAGTAATGATGCTGAAAATTCAGCTTTGATCACAGAAATTATTTACATTTTAAGATTAATTTCAAAGTATGACCAACAGTATACATTACTACATTTAAATGAAAACACATCTTGTAATAAACAATGCACACATTCTCAAAGAACTTACGTTCTGATGTTTACTGCCTTCCCTCACGGCTGCCTTCTTCAGTCATTCCCAGACTTCCTCATTTATCACCTTTCCTTTGAATCTACACACAAAAAAACAACAAAAAAAAACAGAGAATTTGGATAAGTCACCCCAGACTTTTTTTGATGGTGGCCACAAACTGTCAAGGTGCCTTTTGAAATCTTAAGTGGTTCTCCAGGTTCTAAAGGAAAGGCAGAATCTGGGGCCTTATTCACAGAGAATTTTATCTTATTATTATGTGTCCTAGCTAGAATATTTAGTTTAAAACCTATTTACAAAACTCTTAAGAGTCTACAATATCTAAAAAGAGGGTTCAGTCAATGCATAGACCAGGGATCCTCAAATCTGGCCCATGAGATCCACTTTCCTGCAGAGTTTAGCTCTAACCCTAATCAAACACATCTGAGCATGCCAATCAATGTCTTCAGGATCATTAGCAAATCACAGGCAGGTGAGTTTGATCAGGGTGGAGCTAAACTCTGCATTGGACTGTCCATCCTGGGTAAGATTTGAGGAACCCTGGCATAGACTTTCTTTTTTGTTAAATTTCCACACTGTGCATGGGTTGGAGCTCTTAATACTGAACTCTCAAAGTGCACCAGATAGACAAATTTAACTTTAATGTACTATGGTACATCATCTTTAATTTATTAGCATTAGAGCTGCTCCATTGCAGCAGCTACTGTAATCATGCGTTTTGCTGTAATAATGCAGAGAACTACTTGTTATAAATCTCCTAACAGTGATATTTTCACCAAAAGTTGTGTATGCTTTATAGTGAATGTTTTATATTTCCGAATTAGTTTTAATCCAAATTATGCATGTGCTAAGTGAGTGAACATCAATAAAGATCACCCAACAGAACTGCGCTCCCCCGCCCCCCTCTCTCTCCCTATCTTCAGATAACTTGTGCATTGTTTTACTTATTTGTTTTTGACATATCTGACAGAACTACAAACTTCTGAGTAATGTCTGTGAGAAAACGATATTAACTCGTCAAGCTCGTACAGTACCTCATACCGGTATCAGTGCACCCCTAATTTTTGACCTGGAAGTGATATCTTTCTAGTTATGAGTAAATTGTAAAATCCAACCCTGTGGATTACCTGCCTCTCCTCCTGAGCATTTTGTCCTGTGGGTCCAGGAAGTCTTCTTGTATGTCTGGATATCGATGCGCAACTCTTTCAGCCATGAGAAATGCAGTTCCAGTGTGTCTTCACATCCAGGGCAACAGAATGGTCAGGCAGGCCTGAAATATAAACATATAAGCCACTAAAATCTATTTAAATCTATAGTTGTGTCTGAGTGTCACTGAAACAATGAGGTTTAGTTTTTCACCCAGGATTCGCTGATTCCTATGAAACACAGTTTTCATGATGGATTATCTCTTGATCCTGGATCCTTGCAGCCATTAATTTGGAGGTGGTTTGGATGATATGCAGTTATTTCTATAGAGGAAAGAATCAACAATACAAAAACACCAATAGCAGCATATATCAGTTTTTCAGTACTGAACAAGTCACCCAGCTAACAATTTTTGGTTCCCAGAACGTTCTGGGAACGTTAGGTTTTGGTTCCCAGAACGTTCCCAAGAACGTTCCCTATTGGTTAGCCAGGAAAGTTTTCTTAACGTAACTAGAATGTTCCCTGTAGGTTAGGGGAACGTTCTGGGAACCTATCGGGAACGTTCCGGGAACGTTCCCGCAACGTTCTGAGAACGGTCCCGGAACGTTCCCTGTAGGTTCCCAGAACGTTCCCCTAACCTACAGGGAACGTTCTATTTACGTTAAGAAAACTTTCCTGGCTAACCAATAGGGAACGTTCTATTTATGTTCCTAGAAGGTTCCCTGAAAGTTCTCTGAAGGTTCCCAGAACGTTCTCCTAACCTCTTCACTCCGATACCGCTGCCGTATGTCAGCACTCCCGCGTCCCGTAGTAAGCAGCATGGAAGACGGACGGATGTGGACCTCAATAATCACTACTACAAACCATGTCTTGTTTTAAACTATTGTTTAATCCTTACAGATATTTAGAGCACATTTAGCCATCATAAGGCGCATTAAATGACATTAAATTATCCTTTAATATGCTAGATTTGTTTTATTCGTTAATATATAAGATTAGAAGTACCATAACCCAGATTTTGTTTATTAAAGCACCAAATAACACTGACTTCAACAAAATATTGGATTTTAAAAATGTGAATTTTATTTTTACAGACATTGAAAACGAATAACATTTATTTGACTTTACTTAGAATAATATTACATTCGTTTCTTACCACTGAATTAACGACGATGTTTCTCTCTTTTGGTCGGTACACAAAAACTTCTCCGTTAACATCATGTTCTCTTCAATTAGACGTGTCAAATTTCCCTGAAATCACAATATTTACTGTCGTATATATATATTAATTATAAGTAATTATTCATTAAAGAGATCAATCAACGAATGTTAGTCAGTCAGTAAAACGAAATGACCGTTAATTTTTAAATTACGCCAGTGCGCGGCTTTCTGTGGAAGGCAGGATTAAGCGCGTGCTAGAGAAGCGCGTGCAGGTTCGAAGAAAAGAAATAAACAAACTAAGTGTTAATGATACGATTTTCTGACTACGCTTAACATTGGCCTAATTTTAGCTATAAAATTGGAATTAAATTACAATTATAATGCGATTTGACCACTTTGATGTCTACACTTTATTAAACGCTTATTTCAGACATGAAATTCTGCAAAAAATAGTTTGTTTATGATGAAAAAGTATACATTTCAGCATTAGAATGATCAGAAAGATCTGCCAAGTTTTTATTAGTTTACACGGATATGACAACTAAAAATAACCTGCATCGAACGTTCCGGGAAGGTTCCCTGTAGGTTGTAAAAATGCAATCTAAAAATAACCTGCAGGGAACGTTCTGGGAAGGTTCTTTTTAGGTTATAAAATTAAATAAAAAAATAACCTGCAGGGAACGTTCCGGGAAGGTTCCCTGTAGGTTGTGAAAATGCAATCTAAAAATAACCTGCAGGGAACGTTCTGGGAAGGTTCTTTTTAGGTTATAAAATTAAATTAAAAAATAACCTACAGGGAACGTTCCGGGAACGTTCTCTGTAGGTTATAAAAATAAAACCTAAAAATTACCTGCAGGGAACGTTCTGGGAAGGTTCTTTTTAGGTTATAAAATTAAACCAAAAAATAACCTGCAGGGAACGTTCTGGGAACGTTCCCTGTAGGTTATTAAAAGGAGAACCTACAGGGAACGTTCCGGGAACGTTCTCATTTGGTTCCCAAAAAAATAACCAAACGGGAACCACAGGGGAACGTTAGGGGAACGTTCTGTGTTTGCTGGGCAGGAGCCAAATCAGTACCTGTTCTCAATAATCATCCCTACTCAATCATAGTTGTCAGCTTGGTGCTGCCCAGACTGTCTCTCCACCTGCTGACAAAAATGTTAGTTTTACAACAATGAATAAAATATTTAGTCTACTAGGTAGTAACAATGGGCATCTTTTCTAATAAGCAACTCACTGAATCATTGCCTGGTTCATTGGCAGTCAGGACCTAAAGAAAATTAACCACTTGTTCATTAAAAGAAAATTAACCACTTATTTATTAAAAGATTTGTTAAAACGAACGTATCAGATCTTATTTGTGAATGAAAAGTAACGTTAACTAGCATAAAAAGCAAGCATGTAAAAAACACCTTTAACACCAATAGTGAGCAAATGACACAATTTACAGGTCTGTTGCTCGAGGGGAAAATGCGGAAATTATTGTTTCCACATACACTGAAGGTGATTTCGCTAGCATCGGTCTAATTAAACGTTTAAACAGTAGTTTATATTCAAGTTTACAATATGGCTAGCATAAGCAACATAAAGCGAGAGTGGCAGGCAGTCAAACAAGCTATTACGGTTGAAATTAAAATTTTACAGTGAATACTGTATAGTTTATTGTGTTACATTTCAAGCTAAACTAAAAAGAATTAATACAATTTTATCTCATGATTTTAGCCGTTAACGTTACCTCAGACCGCGACATAAGCGAACCAAACATGGCATTTATTTACGAAATTAATATAGAAAACCTACGAAAATACAAAACACTAATCATCTTACATGATATCTAACGTTATATCAGCAAAAACGACGAAAAAAAAATAGATTTATATCGCTTACCTTTTCCTTCGTGTCCGTCTGCTGGAAGTTGACCGTTAAAGTGACGGGCACGCGCACTTACGCAGCACTCAAAAAGTGACGTGCGCTGGTTTAAATGTTCACTTGACCGATGTCGTTTTTCAATAAATTTCTTCTGCCATTCACAAGCATAAATTATTGATATTCGCTAACAAACTATTTGGTTTTTGTTTTGTCATTAATTTGATGACAATTATATATCTACATTTTAAATGACGGCATAATTATTATATTTCTATAACAATTCATGCCAAAACGCTTGATTAATTCAGTATATTTCCCTTATTATAGGCTATCCAAATGGTATACACCTTAAAAAGATAGGCCAATGTAGTGCAATATCTGCAGACCAGCTGACCACGTCCCTCCCAGGTAGCCAGCGGAATCGGGCCGGTTGCGGCTGAGTGTCGGCTCACTCGGCTATGTGCTGGCAGCGGCTCGCCAGAAGTAAGCCAGCTCTGGCCCAGTAACGGTTGCCAGATTTGGCTGGGTTTTGGATCAGTGGATCTGGCCCGATTCTGGTTGAGAAACGGCACATTTAGCCGCATTCAGCCCGAATGTGGGCCACAAGTGTTAATCCCAAAAACATCAAGATTTATGTATTTACTGCTTGTGTTAATATTTGGTCCCCACAATGGAGATTAAACCTGTACAGGCACACACAATTAATTAATTAGGCTCAATTACAAATTTTTACAAAATTTTATTTGTCATATTTTTTCAAAAGTTTTTATTACTATTTTAAGTTATATTTCTATTCATTTTTAGGCTGACCTCAAATGGATTTCGCTTATTATTTGAAAATGTTCCCTTTATCTAAATTATATGACACTTTCTGACTGTGTGTGATTGTTCTACACCCCCAAAATAGAATGGTATCTGGCTGTAACAGAGCTAAAAAATGCTTTCACCAGATCTCCCCTTTATAAAACTATTTTCAGGCTTGATAATCATAATGTGGCATAATTTAAAAACTGATACCTCAACTTTTGACAAAATATGATTTCAAATATTGATAATAGTCATTTTATTTCCGAATAAAATCCAAAAACAAAATTTAGTGAGTATGATGAGCCAAGAAGTGATCCTCTGCTGCCATCTCCTGGTTATGAAATCCGTGAGTGAAAACAACATTATTATTAATAAGTGTTAAGTTATAGTAATAATAATAATAATAATAATAATAATAACAAATATAATTCAAGGTATAATGACTTAAATGTACATCTCAGATGATAAAAAAATAAATGAATAAAATAGATATAAATATAACTTTGACTATTTTACACCTCACGTGCGAAGCCCGCGAAAGAACCAGAGGCTGTATAAGCTGCGGTTCGCTCACATTACGCGCACAGCCGGACTCCCTTCGACAGAGCGGACATCGCTTGACGGAAGAGCTTTCCTCAGGTAAACTATTTTTGTGTACGTAAGTGTAAAATTGACGGACTGTCATTTAAATGTACCATATCTAAGCCTACTGTTCACACAGACGAGTCTTTCCGTCTTTATTTTCTATGGGCCGCTCTTAAGCACCGCTGACTGTTACCGTTAATACCGTTATCTGTATGACGTCATTTGCGCAGATCTGCTAGGATTGAGAAAACCTCACATTTATGTCGGTCAAGGTAACGTTAGTTAAAAAATATATTCATTTTACACTTATCAACAATAATATTTTCACAGTTAAATTGTGTTGTCTCACAGATTTGAGAGAGCGCGCGACACTGACGCACACTGAACGCGCGCGCGCTCTCTCTCTACGTGTGTGAGCGAGCGAGAGACAGAAAGACTCACAAGCCAATGTAGCCTATCCTTATCATAATAATAATAATAATTTTTGTTTTTTATTAATAACAAAGAATTACAATAAAAGTAAAATATTTAGGCCTGTGTATACAGCAGGGAAGAAAAAAAAAGTCATATTCAAGTAAAATAATTATATTCAATTTTGAATATATATATTTTTTTCCTTTTTTTTTTTTTTAGGTTGTCATCCGATTGTTGTAAGTGATCAATCTAGTCATTCTGCATCTTGGACTTGCCATGTTCAACACACTGGCAAGTCAATAATCATTTATTAAAAATCAGTACATTTCAATTTGTACAGATATATGCATCTGACTCATACTGAGTGATTCTTCTTTTTTTCTCCCCTTTGTTTTTGTGTCAGTAGCTGCTGCACCCCAAATGCTCCACAGAATTGAGCGTCTTTTGCTTTGTAAGTATATTTTTTTCAGCTGACTATTAAACACATTCACAATATTTGTATGCAGCAGTTTTAATTCATGTATTCATTAGTGGTTAGTGAAATGTAATTATTTAATTATACAACACACTATGTGAATAGTGTAATGTGCCTTCCTGCTATACTACTTTTAATCTTTTTGTGATTTATTTTTTCTATTTTTGTCAGATTTGTCAAGATCATCTGAAAAGAGTGCATCTGTGCCATGTAAGTAATTGAATGTTATTTTGTTTTCTTTTAGGAAATTAAAATCAGATAGGCCATAATATCTTAAGATTAATATTGTTGTTCTGATCGAGTCAGAGTGTTGTGAGTGGTCAAGTATAGGGCCAAAATTAATATTATTAATTTTACTTACATTTTACATGTAACATTTTGAATACTCTATTACTCATATAGCTGTAAACTGCACCATTTCACAGGCTGTGATATTCGCCAAAGAGTGCATTGCCAAGTAGTGCAGGGTGCCCAAACTTTTATAAGACTTTGTCTCTTTTTTTTGTCATTTTTAAACTGTAAAATTGTATTAGTTTAAAATCAAATCTACAACATAATAAAGTTTGCGAAAAGTGAAAAAGTGGTCTAAATACTTTTTAAAATGACTAACCACATAAAGTTTTTTTTTTTTTCTTCTCTACTTCCTAGCTGGTCTTTATGCTACGCTTCATGTTTAAACAGGCAAACTTCTGCCACATACACAAGACTGAGTTTTTTTATTTATTTTTTTTTATTTTTTTATTTTTTTTTATTTTTTGCAAATACTGCAGTTTGCTGGATGGAGAACCCGAGAAGTTTATAAACAGATGGCATGGTGGAGGAGCGATCAGGCCCTACAACAACAAAAAAATCTTTCTGAGGTATGCTACAAATGTTGTTAACATTTACCATTGAGATCACATGAGATCTGACTAACATATTGTTTCAATATGTGTCCCCTCTTTATGTCTCTCTTTCATTTATTCTGTCCTTCTTTTAGGATAAACTTGAGGTCCTGAGGGGAGTTTCTATTGTGCTTTTATGCATTTGTTGATGTCACTTTTTCAATAATAAATTCAAATAAATTTTTCTTATACAGTATTTATATGGTGTCATTCTTACTTGGGATAGGGGTGAGAGGGAGGTACATGTGTGTGTGATATTTGTGGAAATAACGTTGTTTAAAAAAAACTGGAGGAAGTCTTTAATAATATGTTTTTGTAGTTTTTAGCGAACCAATTAATTAGGCTATATAGGCTACTTTAGCAAACCAGCTAATATTGATTCGGTAAATGTTGTTGTTTTTATTAATTAAATAAATATTGGTATGTATTTCATACACATTTCCATCTGAAATCCAGACTCGGGCCAATACCGGCTAACTGTATAATCTATGCTGGCGTGATCACGGCCCGATGCCGGCAGTGTCGGCTCAGTTTCGGCACCCGGACTCGGGCCAGCGTACTCGGGCCGATTCTGGCGCGTCATTCACTCCCGTGATTCACACGAGTCCGGCAACCGCATCTGGCCCGAGTCATTTCTTCCGGCTTGCCGGATTCGGGCCGTTATTGGGCCAGATCATTTTGGCTACCTGGGCTACAACGTTCCCATGCGACTAACTAGCGACGTCTTTTGAGGACGTGCACAGGACGTTTCTGGGACCTTAGCCAAAATTCTGAAAATGGAACGTTACCTCGACGTCCTCACGACGTTGTCAAGTAATGTCACGCTGACCAAATGACGACCAACTGGCGACGTCCTCACAACATACTGTGTATGCTGGGTGGAGACCATAGGATCACGTTCTTACAACGTTCCCCATGGGACCAACTAGCAACGTCTGTAGAGGACGAGCCCACGACGTTTCTGGAACGTCACCAACATTCTAAAGCCTTGAATATCTCTCTAACATGTATAAATGAAATGTCAGTCTTGACGAATAAATATCTAACATTTTAAGTTGCAAGCATTTTATATTTAACAATTGTAAATAAACTGTAAATAAAATACTGGTAGACCAATACTATAGAGACCAAGGGACCACGTCGCCACAACGTTCCCCATGGGACTAACTAGCGACGTCTGTTGAGGACGTGCCCACGACGTTTCTGGAACGTTAGCCAATATTCTAAAAAATGGAACTTTACCACGACGTCCTCACAACGTCGCCATAAAGTAATGTCGCGCTGACCAAAGGACGACGAACTGACAACGTCGTCACAACGTACTGTGTTTGCTGGGACATGTGTCATACAGAGCTATTGTGGCTGCGTTGTGTCACCTGACAAACACGAGGCGTCGCCATGGAAACAATAAGGCTATACATTCTAAAATAACGGTCCCCTAAAAAAAACTCACTCTGGGGGCTCAGCTAGAATATTTTAAACTCACGTGTGAAAGGGTTATCATATACACATTGTGTAGGTAACTATAAAGTTTTCTCTGCTCTTCTCTCAGCTCACCAGAGACTTACTTTAATGTTTTTTGGGAGGAGAGGATGAATTTGCGTCTTGTAAATCCCACAGCTCGGATTCAGCGCAAACCAACATGGCGGCGCCCATCACCCGGTATAGATCAAATAACGCCGTAATTATAAAAGTGTTTAAACCTCCAAATACATTTACTTGCACATATTTCAAAATCGGAACATCAGATATTTCATAATACAGTGAGCACGTTTGTGAATATTAATAATAAAAAGGAAAAACGATATAAAAGTGATACATGTGTCTAACAGCGCTATTGTGGCTGCGTTGTGTCACGTGACAAACACGACGCGTCGCCATGGAAACAATAAGGCTATACATTCTAAAATAGCGGTCGCCTAAAAAAAATCACCCATGGGGGCTCAGCTAGAATATTTTAAACTCACGTGTGAAAAGGTTAAAACCTTTCTAAATGATCTGGATGGTGATCTATAACGTGAGATCAAGCGGCAACCTCTGGTCTCCCTCTTGAAACCAACGGGGAAGTGTCTAAAACTGCAATTCATCGACTGGCCGCAAAAGGGAGTCAATCCCATAAACTCCACGTTAAAACTTTACAGCAGAAAAAAAAAAAAAAAAAAAAAAAAATATATATATATATATAGCTAATTTCGCCCTTCATGTCAACTGTGAGGGGGGTGAATTGTTTTATAACTCATCCATTTAAATGATATTAAGCCTTAAAGTTCTGCATAATTTAGGGCGTGGCCACTTGAGTGACAGGTGGATTGCCGCTGCTGTCACCACCGCGCGGGCGTGGTTTCAGCAACCAGCTCCACCCACGTCTGGCCTCTTTGCCCATTTTGGATTATCCAGGAGTGACGTGCAGTGACGCGATTCCAAGAAGGTGATGACCGGCTCCCACTCACTAACAGCTTCAAAAATGCTCTTCAGAAACCTATGGGTGACGTCATGGACACTACGTTTATATTTTTTACAGTCTGTGTGTGAGATGGGTGCCGCCATTGTTTGCGCTGCCATTCAGAGTCCAGTCAGCCGGATTTACAGCAGGCAAATTCACCAGTTTCGTGGCTAGTAAGTGGCTGGTGAACTGGGAAAGGAATGGCATGAATTATATCGTTACTTACATGTGTATCTGATGTGTATTTATCTGATATGATTCCAACACGTCGGCAAAGTATGCTTGAATGGATTGTTATTGCTGCTTCCATAGACATCTGTGTGTATTTTACAAAGTCTAAATGTATTATATGAATATATTAATATATTTATTTATAATATATTTATTTATATTAATATATTATACTATATGAAATCAGTTTGTAACCTTTAACAGCAGCAAAGACACAAAACAAAATTCAAGTCAACATATTAACGAGTGTGTGAATGTGTATAAATGTTTCATGTTTTAAAATAAATATGTAACATTACATGATAGAGTTGTGCAAAACTAATTTAATTATTTGAATTATTTCTAGACCTCAATCCAAAGTTGATCTTACAATGATATCTGTGAATTTGCTAAAGCAACAGCAGCAGGAGCTTTATTTTTCCTAAATGAAAATAAACAAAGGCATAAAAAACACATTTGCAACTTACCAATCAGACAACATAAACAGAACAAAACAAGTGTGTGAAACATCTTCTTCAGTTGTTCAGCGACCACCTGCTGAATCCTCCTTCAACAGTGTTTGACCACCCTACTAGTTAACACACACACTCTGAACACATATTCATGATTGTGTGTGAGTGTGTGTGTGAGTGTGTGCCAAAAACAAAAATAACTAACAAATTATTGTTATTTTTTATTTTACTTATTTTTATTTATTTGCATTTAATTAATTAATTAATTAATTACATTTTTTAAACATTTTTTTATCTTATTTTTATTTATTTATTTGTTTTTAACTTTTATGGTTTCTGAAATGTAGTTTTTGACTGTGTCAGATATGAAAAAGTAGGAAAGTGGAAAATTGGATTAGTCATCCTAAATGTAATGCTAAATCATTAATGTTATACAGAGTTTTACAATCATTACAATCATTTTTTTGTAAATGGTTAAAATATATATATATATATATATATATATATATATATATATATATATATATATATATATATATATATTCACCATCTCTCATTGGCACTCATATGAAGTGTGACATGAGCAGCTCAACATTTGAGTCAAACTGAAACCTGCTGTGGTCTGATTTCTTTCAAAAATATTGTTTGATCTGTTGGGTAGATGCTTCTGCAAGAGAACGTCCATTTGTTTGATGTGTGTTCAGTTTGTAGGTGAAGGGCTTCTTCCTGTCCTGCTTAACATGAACCTCACAGTCTGACTTTCCTCCTACACAGAACAGCTTTGCAGTCAAATAAAATGAATCCTAAAACTATAGTGCTAAAAACTGTCAAACAAGAAATTAATTAAATTAAAAAATGTAGTGGTTGGTTACAATGCTCTAACAGATGTGATGAATTACACAGAAAGAGAGAAGTAAAATGTTTCTGAAAATGTTTGTCTAAAGAGGGAAAAGTGTAATCTTAAGAAGTTTTGTTTCAATAAATGAAAATTGCATATTTAAGGCTGTAGAATTTAGTAGGGATGCTAGGAACATGTCCCTACAAATACCGAGTGACTACTAAATTGTCCCTCTAATCGTGATTTTATAAAGCGGTAATCGCGAATCCTTTGATTCAGATCGGAACTTCAGAGTGCGGAACGCGAATATTTTGATTTAGATCAGAGCTTCGGTGCGCGGATCACAAATAATTTTATTTAGTTCGGGATTTCAGAGCGTGGCATTCGTATTGTTTGAATCAGTTTGGAATGTCGGAGCTCGTATTCATAGTGCGGATCGCGAATCATTTGATTCAGACCGGAACTTCATTTGATTCACATCAAGACTTTGGAACGTGTATTATGATTTTTTTTTTTTTTTTTTAAGTTAGTGTAGCAAAACCATATTTATTTTATTTTATTTTATTTTATTTTATTTTATTTTATTTTATTTAAATAAAGGTTAACAAATCAATCAATCAATCAATCTTAAGTTTACACCTTAAGAGAATACATGGGATGAATATAGAGATGCAGTTTTCACTGTTTAATAACAGAGACAGATTTTTGTTTATGCATGTGAAATTTGGCTAGCAGGAAACACAAATTAAGTAAGTTATTTTTTCCTGTATTATATTTTGAGTACGTTTTACATTTTTAAACCAGTAAAAGAAAAATCTGTCTGAACTTTTCTGTGTGGGTACATTGCCAAAACAAGTGAATGACATCTTTATCAGAAGAGTAACAAAAACAACTCACTTCAATGTCTGAGTTATATTATAATTTATGTCCGTAAGTTTTTTTTTTTTTTTTTTTTTTTGGAGTAATTTGGAGTAATTTGGAGTAACTCATTAATCGGTCATTTGACCTCTTCATATTTAAGGAGAGAACCATGACAACAAACAATGCCTCTTTGTTAACAGAGTTCCTTAATCAAGTGTCTCTAAGTGATTCCTGAGCGATTCACATTTTATGCCAGATGGCGTAGCTGATCTTGGAAAGATAAATTGTTAGTACACTAGATGGCGCTCTATTATAGTACTGACTGCCGTATAGACACTATATATTGATGAGCTACTGGTCAGTCCAAAAGCCTTTCTTTACTCAGTTTAGTTTAGTCAAAACTCTTAATTTAGCTCTCAGATTGCATTTCCCCCCCTTAAACATAACCAACAAGATTAATAAATGAAAGAAACTTCATTCTAAAATGATGTTGAAGAATGCAAACTGTGTTTGGTGGGGCAGACTGACTTTGCTAGTGTTTCTGGATTTGGCTGTTCTGTCAACTGACCGACAATTTGCACATGGCAGTGTGAGCCGTTTAAGGGTTAAGATTTAATAAGGTGCACAACAATTTAGCGATTTGTAGAAAGAAAAACTCAAACAATCAATATCTATACGTTTTTCTGTTTGTTTTTCTGTTTTTTTTTGTGTGTGTGTGTGTGTGTGTGTACATATATATATATATACAATTTTATTCAAATTTTATTTATTTATTTATTTTTGTGACAATTAAATGTGTAATGACATAGACAATATTACTAGAGATTGACTGATAAATGGGAAACATGTTAAAATGTTTTCATATATCATAGAACAACGCCATTAAATCTTGGGAACAATACATTAAATACAGCCGATTGTAGTCTATATTTTTGTTTATTTGATTTATTATTTAAGCTGCATTTTCTGTAATTCTCTACCATTTAAACTCTAAGAATAAATAAATAAATAAATAAATAAATAAAGCATAATGAAAATCATAGTTTTGTAAGCATTTCCCAGTATTTACTGATATGTCCAACAAAGTGCCCAAACTACTGCACTGCATTCTCTGTCAACAAGCTTGTCTTTGCCACTATGAACAATAAAAAAGCAGTTAACAAAAATGTATTTAATTATAGTTATACAATTAATTATAGTAAAATATAACTTGGTGTGTAATCTCAGAAATATTTAACAAAAGTCCTTGTATATAACAACAGCCTATATGTAATAACCGAGTCCCCTCTTGTGGACACTTTATGAAATGCACTCCAACCTAAAGTATTACAGTAAAGATTTTCCCATTTTGATTCAAATAATACTGTGAAACATTAAAAATGACACTCCCAAAAGAAGTAATGCATTCTTTACAAAGTGGTAGGAAAGTAGGAGGAAATTATTGTACCAATAACATCTTATAACATTTTTCTTTTCTTTTTCTTTTTTTTTTAGAGAAGAAAAATGCAATTTTTTTTCAGAATATTTCTGATAACATGGATATAGCTATGTTTCTGCTATTTAAAATAGTGCTAGAGACGAATAGGGGGTCGTCTCTCTCTTGAAGAATGCCGCAACTGTGGAGCAGCTGGTGTATCCAGTTTGTCAGGCAACTGAAACTCTTTCCCAGCCTCCTTTTCTTTCGTGATCGGGCTTGCGGGTACAGTCGGGTACAGTCTCCATTTCAGTAGAACTGGGAATTTCAGGCAGCAGCCACTCATTGTCAGAGGGGACTGTCAACTGGGCGAAGCCCTGCAACTCATCCACATGTTGAATTCGGATTTGGTCAACATGTCGCTTCAGGATTTGTCCATTCCTGACGGCAACAGTGTAGGAAACTGGACCCGAGGCACTCATAATAACAGCAGGTATCCACTTGGGACCGTAGTTGTAACTATGCACCAACAATTCATCTCCAGTCGTAAAGACTCTCAACTTTGCACCTTTGTCCTGATTCTCTTGTTGTTTTTGCAGCACTTTGGCTTTAATGTCTGGCAAGAGAAGATCAAAAGTAGATCTCAGCCGCCTTGCCATGAGCAACTCTGTTGGCGACACTCCTTTCGTCGAATGTGGGGTGATCCGATAGTTAAACAAGAATTGCGACAACCTGGTTTCCAAGGTGTCCCCCTACACCTTCTTCATGCCTTCTTTAAACGTCTGGACAGCACGCTCTGCTAATCCATTAGAGGAAGGGTGGAAGGGTGCAGATTTCACATGACAAATCCCATTGTTTTTCATGAACTTCTCAAATTCTGTGCTTGTGAAGCAAGAGCCATTATCAGGAACCAAAACCTGAGGTAATCCAAAAATGATGAAACTTTGGCGAAGTTTCTCAATGGTAGCTTGTGACGTTGATGAGGTCATGGGGTAAATGTCCATCCATTTAGAATGCGCATCAACAATTACCAAAAACATCTTCCCCAAGAAAGGGCCAACATAATCCACATGAATATGAGACCAAGGGGTCTCAGGCCATCCCAGGGGTGCAGTGGCGTTACAGGAGGCATTTTACTGTGCTTCATACATTCCTCACAAAGCTGAGACTCCTCCTCAAATTCCTTATCCATGCCAGGCCACCAAAAATAGGATCAAGCCAATTCTTTCATTTTTGCAATTCCTGTGTGTGATTGGTGTAACAGCTTTAACAGCCTTGCCCGACTCTGACAGGGCACCACTACTCTGGCTCCCCAGAGCAGACATCCATCATGCACACTCAATTCCAGTTTCCTTTTGTGATAAGAGTTAAATTGTGGATCCACCTGGATTGGCCAACCCTTCAGCACGTAATTGCGAACTTGTGACAGTACCATATCCTTATTTGTCCAATTTTTGATTTGAGTGGCGGTAATTGGTTCGAATTCCAGCATGTCCAACATCAAAACTTGATCTGGATTATCTTGATCTTGTTCCACATACAGGAGAGGAAGTCTGCTTAGAGCATCTGCATTTGCATGGCTGTCTTTGGACTTATACACCATTGTGCATTCTGCCCTACAAAGGCAAAAGACCTTAACTCGCTAGAGTGTGAAAATAAGAAAAATGTCCAGCCAAATTAATTATAGGGAGGACACTGGGAATTTGGCAATTAGATGTTGTAGCAATGAAAATTATCTACATTAAAAAATTGTGAGCTCAAACTTGATTTTTACCCCTATTTCGAAGTTAGCGTACTCTGCCTTTGCAGTGTCTGCAAAAAGTGAGAAGTCACACCAAGGCCAAATGCGGTATCTTCCTCTGTGTACCACTAGAGGGAGCCTGAGTACCACTACTGGTACTCGTACTACACTTTGCTATGCTCAGTAACGTAAGAGAACTAGACATAGCATAATAGTTTTTATATTGACTTGAATGAAATAGCGTAACCTAAAAGAACGACTTGTGGATTGATGTGAATACCAGCAAGCAGGAATGGCCAGAATGCTTGTGGATTGATTTTATCGGGTTACAAGAAAAGGTAGGATATGGATTTAATTGCACACTGTTTGTAGCCTACTGATTTTATAATTGATCATGCTACATGCCACGGAATTCGATTCCACACGCGTCCAGCTAGCAGTGACAGCCTGCTGAATAATCTAAATTATAAAAAGTAAAAAAAAAAAAAAAAAAAATCTTTAAAGATTATTCACAATTACATATTGTTGCCAAAATATCTCTGTACAGTTCGTTATTATATGGAGCTGTTCGGCGATCGCTGTCTATCCAATTTGTAACCCTGACTTAATTTCAGAGATCATAATTAGAATTGTATATAGTTTAAAAAGAATCAAAAGATATAGATATACAATTTTCAAATAAATCATATTGTGTGAGAGTAAAAAAAAAATAAATTAAATCTGCTGTAATAGAGAAGTGGCCAATGAGGAAAAACCTAGAAGCTCCGCCCCTGCTGAGTCAGCAGAAGGGGGGAGAGAGAGAGTTATGGATATTACGGAGGGACACGGTGGTGAAAAAAATCAGAGTGAGTGAAAAAAAAAATAAGGGTGGGAGGAAAAATAGTTTTCAGACTTTTTTTGCGTTCCCTCGCAAAACTGTTGCTTTCTCTCACAAAGATTTTTGCGCTCCCTCGCAAAACTTTTGCGTTCTCTGGCAAAAACAGCTGAATTCGGACAAACACTTCCTGTTAGCTTTACAGCTGGTAGTGGTTCCTAGTGTAGCAGGAGGCTCCTCCTCCTTAAAACTGATTGGCGGGTTTCTCATCAGTAGTCCTATTAGTGACAGTGAGGGAATGTATAAATTCGTGGCCAAGGTAGTATGGTGTTACGAGTCGCGCCCCTTTGCTCCCTGCGTCACATTTAGTCGCCATCAAGGTATGTGGATGAGGTTGGTGTGGTTGTTTTGTAGTGAATTGAAGCTCATGTTAGTATATTTCCCCTATAGAACGACACTGAAATCCCGTGGCTGGCATTTGGCTGGGGTTGCCCCTCTGCAGGTAAGAGAGTTGGTCGCAATGTGTCCTGTGTATGAAATTCCTCAGGTGGTAGCGGTGTTTTGCGTTTTAATTTTAGTCAGCGGTTTGAGTGAGGCTGTTCCAGCGCAGCGAGTGCAGCTGTTCACCTGATATCACGGACGCGTTATGTCCCTCTACTGAGCCCATTGTTTCCCCGAAAGACTGCGAGCTCTCAGCTCCCTGGCGCATTGTTGTCCGGTTGACTGATGGGAATTCAGATCTTACTTTATCCGGTATGTGGTTTTAAATTTATTGAGGGGAGATTCATATTTTTATCCTTTAATTGGTAATCACAGAGGGTTTGTTTGATCTGTCTAACTTGTAATATTATAATCGACAGATCCGTGACGTCGCTGTTTACGATTAGTTTCGCTGTTGTTGAGCTACGTGGGAACGATCATCTGGAGATGCTGTTGCTTTGTTTTGGCTAATTTTAGTTTTGTTACTTCGTGTGTTTCTTTGCTATTGAAGTGTGTGTGTGTGTGTGTGTGTGTGTGTGTGTGTGTTTTCTTGGATGTATAAACTTTATTCATTTGTTCTTTAAGTATTTGTGAAATGTGTGATTGTGTGTGTTTGGTGTGAGTTAGTTCATTGCGCTCAGCCATTTGTTTGCTGTGTTGTGTTGTGTTGTGTTGTGTCTGTCCAAATTTGTTGTGCAAGTATTCCTTATTGTGTTATTAAGTGTTTGTAAGAGTTAAGAGCCTAGTAATAGTTGTGCCTTTTTGCTAAGTTGTTTTGTAGTCCCAGTAATAAGATTATTTATTGTTTTGCATTATTTGTTTGGAATTAAATATTTGTATGTTTATTTGTGGGCTAAATGTGTGGGGGGGATAATTTGTTTATTTGTAACCCACCTGTGATTGTGAGTGACTGTGTCTTAAGTGTATAATCTGATTTTTACTTGTTACAGGAGCTGAGTGCCTAAGGCAGTGGCGGATTTTTGGTGTTGGTGCTTCTTTCACGAGTGCTGGCTGGAGTGGTTGTGTCTGTGTGAGTGTGTGTATGCGTGTGTCACAGGTAGAAGTGAAGGGTGTTTTGTTGTGGAGGCCGATTGCGCCCTTATGCCCTGCTGTCAAGCCTCGGTTCCTGTACTGGAACTTTGGATGTCCTTGATGACCCAGGTCGCCCATCATTGTATTTGTGAAGTGTGTTATCTAAGTGATTGTTGCCCGCAGTGATTTGGCTTCTTTTCCTTTTTCTATATTTGTAATAATTCCCTCTTTTATTGTAATAAACGTGATCTTTGGTATACCGGCGTCTCCCGCCAATTTATCGTGAGCTTACCTGTGTTGCCTAAACAAAATTTAAATCATAAAGGTCCCTGGGCGAGACCCAGGGTGGCGTAGTCGTGCTACATTTTTAATCCCTTAGTGCTCTGCCACATTTTGGCGTAGTCGGCAGGGTCACGGTAGTCAGGCGGAGACGTGGTTATCTAGATCTTGTTTTGTTTTTATTTTTATTTGAATTCTGTTTTTTTTGTGTTTTCTTTTTTTCCCTCAGTGTGTTCTGTGTCTTTAGAGTCAAGGCAAAGCAACAGCGTCTGTCTGGATTGTGAAGAACGGTTTCCCTTATTCTGTGGGTTTCCTGCCTGTGGTTCCCTATTGGGGTGGTAAGTTGAAATGGAGGAGGAACTTAGAGAACTTAAAGAACTTGTGGCCCAGTTGAAGGCAGACAACGAGAGGCTGCGTCAAGAGCAGGCCCTCGCATTGCCTGGTTCTAGTATAACGACATCTAGTGTGTCCGATGCAAAACCTGTTACACCTCAACCAGTTGGTGCAAGTGCTAGCCATTCAGAAAGATTTGTGTTTGTACCTAGGGACCGAAAATGTCCCAAGTTTAATGGCAGGTCTGGGATTGGCATCAACGAATGGATTGAGGAGGCACAGGCCTGTATTCGGGCTCGTTATTTGTCGGTTTCGGACCAGGCTTTCTTTTTATTTGACCATCTAGAGGGGGAAGCACGGGAGGAGATCCGATACCGTTCTGAGGTCGAACGAAGGGATCCAGATAAGATTTTTCTTGCATTACGTGAGGTATTTGGATGTTCTCAATCCCACGTGGCATTGCAGGAAGCGTTTTTCTCCAGAAGGCAGTTGGAGGGGGAGAGTTTATTGGAATTCTCCCTTGCTCTGATGGGCCTTATGGAGAAAGTTAAACAGCAGTTTTCTGGGGCTGTGCCAAATGCCCCCGTGTTATTACGTGACCAGTTTGTTGAACACGTGGCCGATAATGCACTTCGGCGTGAGCTTAAACAATTAGTCCGCCGGCAACCAACTGCCACATTGTTAGAGGTGCGCAGTGAGGCGATTAGGTGGGAGCAGGAGGGTATGCCTGGGGGTGTGCGGGCTCGTAGTCAGTCAGTTCCATTATCGTATGGGATTCAGTATGGTGTTCAGGGGGGACAGCGTTCGGATACGGGTGGGTCCTCACCTTCGGAGCTAAGTGAGTTAAGGGAGATGTTAAAAGCACAACAAAACCAGTTGAATCAGCTTACTCAAAGTTTTGCTCAGTTACAGGGTATGTGTCCGCAAGGTCGTTCCCCACGTTATGGGCCGTTGATTTGTAGGCGGTGCCGCCAACCTGGCCATTTTGCCAGGGAGTGTAATGCTCCGTTGCCTGGCCCTTCATTTTCAGTCTCTACAGCGTCATTGCCAGTAGAGGGGCAGCGTCAGTCAAGTCAGCCATCGGGAAACTAATACCCACCGGGCTGTTGAACCACAGCTCGGATGGGGGAATTATGGGCTCCGATGCGTTAATTAGGGGTAGCTCAATGTCTCGTTTGATGTCTGGCTGCCCACAGTTGGTGGTCCGTATAGGTGGAGTTTCTGTCGCTTGTTTAATTGATACAGGCTCTATGGTTTCCACCATAACCGAGAGCTGCTTTTTGGAAAACTTTAAACCATGGGGTCGAGAGCGTCTACAACTGTGTCAGTGGCTTCAGTTACGTGCCGCTAATGGGCTTGCAATTCCATACATTGGTTATATGGAGTTAGATGTGGAGTTGTGCAACAAGATAGTGCCAGAGTGTGGGATATTGGTGGTCAAGGACCCCCCTGGTGGCATGTGTGCTGAGGTCCCTGGGGTACTGGGGATGAATGTGCTGAGCCGGTGCTACGGGGAACTCTTTGGCCAACATGGTCAAGCCTTGTTTAATTCACCACCAGTGGTAGAGGCTCCCAGTTTTGTGATGCAAGCATTGCAGCATTGTCACGAAATTAAATCCCAGCCAGTATTTGGACAGGTAGGTAGGGCAAGGGTGCGAGGGCGTTATCAGTGCCGTGTTCCAGGTGGCACAATGAAGATAATCACTGCTACCTGTTCTGAACAGTGTTCAGGGGGTACAGTGTTGTTTGAGCCACTTGAGTCTGGACTCCCGGCTGGTCTTTTGGCCTCTCCTGCCCTGGTGCCGGTGAGTCGAGGTACAGTCTACATCCCAGTGGTGAATGTGGGAATGATAGATGTGGTACTCTATCCAAATACCTTGCTGGGTACCCTGCATGGTGTGTATGTGGTAAGTTTACCTCCAGGGGTGACCGAAGTCAAGGAGGTGGTTGCCACTGTGGGTTCCCAAGGCTGTGTGGTAGGACCCTCGTTGCAGGATCAGATTGAATCGGTTGATTTATCTGCTCTGGGGATGGAGGAGCAAGGAAAAGTTAGGACCCTGTTACAGCACTATCAGTCAGTGTTTTCGGCTCATGATAATGATTTAGGGTGTACTAACCTGATTTCACATGACATTCCCCTTACAGACGATGTTCCAGTTCGGCAGCGGTATAGGCGTTTGCCCCCTTCAGAGTACGACGTTGTAAAGACGCACATCAACCAGCTGTTGGAAGCTCAGATAATCCGCGAGAGTTGTAGCCCTTACGCGTCTCCTATTGTCCTGGTGAAAAAGAAAGACGGTAGTCTGCGCATGTGCGTAGACTACCGTCAGTTGAATTCAAAGACCAGGAAGGATGCATTTCCGCTGCCTCGTATAGAGGAAACATTAGATGCGTTGACAGGGGCCCGCTGGTTTTCCACTTTGGATTTGGCCAGCGGGTACAACCAAGTTCCAGTCACTGAGGGGGATAAGGCCAAAACTGCATTCTGTACTCCGTTTGGGTTATTTGAATGGAACAGAATGCCGTTTGGTCTTTGTAATGCCCCCAGTACTTTCCAGCATTTAATGGAAAGATTGTTTGGTGACCAGCGACATCAGTCATTGCTTTTGTATCTTGATGATAATCCATTTTGGATTATCCAGGAGTGACGTGCAGTGACGCGATTCCAAGAAGGTGATGACCGGCTCCCACTCACTAACAGCTTCAAAAATGCTCTTCAGAAACCTATGGGTGACGTCATGGACACTACGTTTATATTTTTTACAGTCTGTGTGTGAGATGGGTGCCGCCATTGTTTGCGCTGCCATTCAGAGTCCAGTCAGCCGGATTTACAGCAGGCAAATTCACCAGTTTCGTGGCTAGTAAGTGGCTGGTGAACTGGGAAAGGAATGGCATGAATTATATCGTTACTTACATGTGTATCTGATGTGTATTTATCTGATATGATTCCAACACGTCGGCAAAGTATGCTTGAATGGATTGTTATTGCTGCTTCCATAGACATCTGTGTGTATTTTACAAAGTCTAAATGTATTATATGAATATATTAATATATTTATTTATAATATATTTATTTATATTAATATATTATACTATATGAAATCAGTTTGTAACCTTTAACAGCAGCAAAGACACAAAACAAAATTCAAGTCAACATATTAACGAGTGTGTGAATGTGTATAAATGTTTCATGTTTTAAAATAAATATGTAACATTACATGATAGAGTTGTGCAAAACTAATTTAATTATTTGAATTATTTCTAGACCTCAATCCAAAGTTGATCTTACAATGATATCTGTGAATTTGCTAAAGCAACAGCAGCAGGAGCTTTATTTTTCCTAAATGAAAATAAACAAAGGCATAAAAAACACATTTGCAACTTACCAATCAGACAACATAAACAGAACAAAACAAGTGTGTGAAACATCTTCTTCAGTTGTTCAGCGACCACCTGCTGAATCCTCCTTCAACAGTGTTTGACCACCCTACTAGTTAACACACACACTCTGAACACATATTCATGATTGTGTGTGAGTGTGTGTGTGAGTGTGTGCCAAAAACAAAAATAACTAACAAATTATTGTTATTTTTTATTTTACTTATTTTTATTTATTTGCATTTAATTAATTAATTAATTAATTACATTTTTTAAACATTTTTTTATCTTATTTTTATTTATTTATTTGTTTTTAACTTTTATGGTTTCTGAAATGTAGTTTTTGACTGTGTCAGATATGAAAAAGTAGGAAAGTGGAAAATTGGATTAGTCATCCTAAATGTAATGCTAAATCATTAATGTTATACAGAGTTTTACAATCATTACAATCATTTTTTTGTAAATGGTTAAAAAATATATATATATATATATATATATATATATATATATATATATATATATATATATATATATTCACCATCTCTCATTGGCACTCATATGAAGTGTGACATGAGCAGCTCAACATTTGAGTCAAACTGAAACCTGCTGTGGTCTGATTTCTTTCAAAAATATTGTTTGATCTGTTGGGTAGATGCTTCTGCAAGAGAACGTCCATTTGTTTGATGTGTGTTCAGTTTGTAGGTGAAGGGCTTCTTCCTGTCCTGCTTAACATGAACCTCACAGTCTGACTTTCCTCCTACACAGAACAGCTTTGCAGTCAAATAAAATGAATCCTAAAACTATAGTGCTAAAAACTGTCAAACAAGAAATTAATTAAATTAAAAAATGTAGTGGTTGGTTACAATGCTCTAACAGATGTGATGAATTACACAGAAAGAGAGAAGTAAAATGTTTCTGAAAATGTTTGTCTAAAGAGGGAAAAGTGTAATCTTAAGAAGTTTTGTTTCAATAAATGAAAATTGCATATTTAAGGCTGTAGAATTTAGTAGGGATGCTAGGAACATGTCCCTACAAATACCGAGTGACTACTAAATTGTCCCTCTAATCGTGATTTTATAAAGCGGTAATCGCGAATCCTTTGATTCAGATCGGAACTTCAGAGTGCGGAACGCGAATATTTTGATTTAGATCAGAGCTTCGGTGCGCGGATCACAAATAATTTTATTTAGTTCGGGATTTCAGAGCGTGGCATTCGTATTGTTTGAATCAGTTTGGAATGTCGGAGCTCGTATTCATAGTGCGGATCGCGAATCATTTGATTCAGACCGGAACTTCATTTGATTCACATCAAGACTTTGGAACGTGTATTATGATTTTTTTTTTTTTTTTTTAAGTTAGTGTAGCAAAACCATATTTATTTTATTTTATTTTATTTTATTTTATTTTATTTTATTTTATTTAAATAAAGGTTAACAAATCAATCAATCAATCAATCTTAAGTTTACACCTTAAGAGAATACATGGGATGAATATAGAGATGCAGTTTTCACTGTTTAATAACAGAGACAGATTTTTGTTTATGCATGTGAAATTTGGCTAGCAGGAAACACAAATTAAGTAAGTTATTTTTTCCTGTATTATATTTTGAGTACGTTTTACATTTTTAAACCAGTAAAAGAAAAATCTGTCTGAACTTTTCTGTGTGGGTACATTGCCAAAACAAGTGAATGACATCTTTATCAGAAGAGTAACAAAAACAACTCACTTCAATGTCTGAGTTATATTATAATTTATGTCCGTAAGTTTTTTTTTTTTTTTTTTTTTTTTGGAGTAATTTGGAGTAATTTGGAGTAACTCATTAATCGGTCATTTGACCTCTTCATATTTAAGGAGAGAACCATGACAACAAACAATGCCTCTTTGTTAACAGAGTTCCTTAATCAAGTGTCTCTAAGTGATTCCTGAGCGATTCACATTTTATGCCAGATGGCGTAGCTGATCTTGGAAAGATAAATTGTTAGTACACTAGATGGCGCTCTATTATAGTACTGACTGCCGTATAGACACTATATATTGATGAGCTACTGGTCAGTCCAAAAGCCTTTCTTTACTCAGTTTAGTTTAGTCAAAACTCTTAATTTAGCTCTCAGATTGCATTTCCCCCCCTTAAACATAACCAACAAGATTAATAAATGAAAGAAACTTCATTCTAAAATGATGTTGAAGAATGCAAACTGTGTTTGGTGGGGCAGACTGACTTTGCTAGTGTTTCTGGATTTGGCTGTTCTGTCAACTGACCGACAATTTGCACATGGCAGTGTGAGCCGTTTAAGGGTTAAGATTTAATAAGGTGCACAACAATTTAGCGATTTGTAGAAAGAAAAACTCAAACAATCAATATCTATACGTTTTTCTGTTTGTTTTTCTGTTTTTTTTTGTGTGTGTGTGTGTGTGTGTGTACATATATATATATATACAATTTTATTCAAATTTTATTTATTTATTTATTTTTGTGACAATTAAATGTGTAATGACATAGACAATATTACTAGAGATTGACTGATAAATGGGAAACATGTTAAAATGTTTTCATATATCATAGAACAACGCCATTAAATCTTGGGAACAATACATTAAATACAGCCGATTGTAGTCTATATTTTTGTTTATTTGATTTATTATTTAAGCTGCATTTTCTGTAATTCTCTACCATTTAAACTCTAAGAATAAATAAATAAATAAATAAATAAATAAAGCATAATGAAAATCATAGTTTTGTAAGCATTTCCCAGTATTTACTGATATGTCCAACAAAGTGCCCAAACTACTGCACTGCATTCTCTGTCAACAAGCTTGTCTTTGCCACTATGAACAATAAAAAAGCAGTTAACAAAAATGTATTTAATTATAGTTATACAATTAATTATAGTAAAATATAACTTGGTGTGTAATCTCAGAAATATTTAACAAAAGTCCTTGTATATAACAACAGCCTATATGTAATAACCGAGTCCCCTCTTGTGGACACTTTATGAAATGCACTCCAACCTAAAGTATTACAGTAAAGATTTTCCCATTTTGATTCAAATAATACTGTGAAACATTAAAAATGACACTCCCAAAAGAAGTAATGCATTCTTTACAAAGTGGTAGGAAAGTAGGAGGAAATTATTGTACCAATAACATCTTATAACATTTTTCTTTTCTTTTTCTTTTTTTTTTAGAGAAGAAAAATGCAATTTTTTTTCAGAATATTTCTGATAACATGGATATAGCTATGTTTCTGCTATTTAAAATAGTGCTAGAGACGAATAGGGGGTCGTCTCTCTCTTGAAGAATGCCGCAACTGTGGAGCAGCTGGTGTATCCAGTTTGTCAGGCAACTGAAACTCTTTCCCAGCCTCCTTTTCTTTCGTGATCGGGCTTGCGGGTACAGTCGGGTACAGTCTCCATTTCAGTAGAACTGGGAATTTCAGGCAGCAGCCACTCATTGTCAGAGGGGACTGTCAACTGGGCGAAGCCCTGCAACTCATCCACATGTTGAATTCGGATTTGGTCAACATGTCGCTTCAGGATTTGTCCATTCCTGACGGCAACAGTGTAGGAAACTGGACCCGAGGCACTCATAATAACAGCAGGTATCCACTTGGGACCGTAGTTGTAACTATGCACCAACAATTCATCTCCAGTCGTAAAGACTCTCAACTTTGCACCTTTGTCCTGATTCTCTTGTTGTTTTTGCAGCACTTTGGCTTTAATGTCTGGCAAGAGAAGATCAAAAGTAGATCTCAGCCGCCTTGCCATGAGCAACTCTGTTGGCGACACTCCTTTCGTCGAATGTGGGGTGATCCGATAGTTAAACAAGAATTGCGACAACCTGGTTTCCAAGGTGTCCCCCTACACCTTCTTCATGCCTTCTTTAAACGTCTGGACAGCACGCTCTGCTAATCCATTAGAGGAAGGGTGGAAGGGTGCAGATTTCACATGACAAATCCCATTGTTTTTCATGAACTTCTCAAATTCTGTGCTTGTGAAGCAAGAGCCATTATCAGGAACCAAAACCTGAGGTAATCCAAAAATGATGAAACTTTGGCGAAGTTTCTCAATGGTAGCTTGTGACGTTGATGAGGTCATGGGGTAAATGTCCATCCATTTAGAATGCGCATCAACAATTACCAAAAACATCTTCCCCAAGAAAGGGCCAACATAATCCACATGAATATGAGACCAAGGGGTCTCAGGCCATCCCAGGGGTGCAGTGGCGTTACAGGAGGCATTTTACTGTGCTTCATACATTCCTCACAAAGCTGAGACTCCTCCTCAAATTCCTTATCCATGCCAGGCCACCAAAAATAGGATCAAGCCAATTCTTTCATTTTTGCAATTCCTGTGTGTGATTGGTGTAACAGCTTTAACAGCCTTGCCCGACTCTGACAGGGCACCACTACTCTGGCTCCCCAGAGCAGACATCCATCATGCACACTCAATTCCAGTTTCCTTTTGTGATAAGAGTTAAATTGTGGATCCACCTGGATTGGCCAACCCTTCAGCACGTAATTGCGAACTTGTGACAGTACCATATCCTTATTTGTCCAATTTTTGATTTGAGTGGCGGTAATTGGTTCGAATTCCAGCATGTCCAACATCAAAACTTGATCTGGATTATCTTGATCTTGTTCCACATACAGGAGAGGAAGTCTGCTTAGAGCATCTGCATTTGCATGGCTGTCTTTGGACTTATACACCATTGTGCATTCTGCCCTACAAAGGCAAAAGACCTTAACTCGCTAGAGTGTGAAAATAAGAAAAATGTCCAGCCAAATTAATTATAGGGAGGACACTGGGAATTTGGCAATTAGATGTTGTAGCAATGAAAATTATCTACATTAAAAAATTGTGAGCTCAAACTTGATTTTTACCCCTATTTCGAAGTTAGCGTACTCTGCCTTTGCAGTGTCTGCAAAAAGTGAGAAGTCACACCAAGGCCAAATGCGGTATCTTCCTCTGTGTACCACTAGAGGGAGCCTGAGTACCACTACTGGTACTCGTACTACACTTTGCTATGCTCAGTAACGTAAGAGAACTAGACATAGCATAATAGTTTTTATATTGACTTGAATGAAATAGCGTAACCTAAAAGAACGACTTGTGGATTGATGTGAATACCAGCAAGCAGGAATGGCCAGAATGCTTGTGGATTGATTTTATCGGGTTACAAGAAAAGGTAGGATATGGATTTAATTGCACACTGTTTGTAGCCTACTGATTTTATAATTGATCATGCTACATGCCACGGAATTCGATTCCACACGCGTCCAGCTAGCAGTGACAGCCTGCTGAATAATCTAAATTATAAAAAGTAAAAAAAAAAAAAAAAAAAATCTTTAAAGATTATTCACAATTACATATTGTTGCCAAAATATCTCTGTACAGTTCGTTATTATATGGAGCTGTTCGGCGATCGCTGTCTATCCAATTTGTAACCCTGACTTAATTTCAGAGATCATAATTAGAATTGTATATAGTTTAAAAAGAATCAAAAGATATAGATATACAATTTTCAAATAAATCATATTGTGTGAGAGTAAAAAAAAAATAAATTAAATCTGCTGTAATAGAGAAGTGGCCAATGAGGAAAAACCTAGAAGCTCCGCCCCTGCTGAGTCAGCAGAAGGGGGGAGAGAGAGAGTTATGGATATTACGGAGGGACACGGTGGTGAAAAAAATCAGAGTGAGTGAAAAAAAAAATAAGGGTGGGAGGAAAAATAGTTTTCAGACTTTTTTTGCGTTCCCTCGCAAAACTGTTGCTTTCTCTCACAAAGATTTTTGCGCTCCCTCGCAAAACTTTTGCGTTCTCTGGCAAAAACAGCTGAATTCGGACAAACACTTCCTGTTAGCTTTACAGCTGGTAGTGGTTCCTAGTGTAGCAGGAGGCTCCTCCTCCTTAAAACTGATTGGCGGGTTTCTCATCAGTAGTCCTATTAGTGACAGTGAGGGAATGTATAAATTCGTGGCCAAGGTAGTATGGTGTTACGAGTCGCGCCCCTTTGCTCCCTGCGTCACATTTAGTCGCCATCAAGGTATGTGGATGAGGTTGGTGTGGTTGTTTTGTAGTGAATTGAAGCTCATGTTAGTATATTTCCCCTATAGAACGACACTGAAATCCCGTGGCTGGCATTTGGCTGGGGTTGCCCCTCTGCAGGTAAGAGAGTTGGTCGCAATGTGTCCTGTGTATGAAATTCCTCAGGTGGTAGCGGTGTTTTGCGTTTTAATTTTAGTCAGCGGTTTGAGTGAGGCTGTTCCAGCGCAGCGAGTGCAGCTGTTCACCTGATATCACGGACGCGTTATGTCCCTCTACTGAGCCCATTGTTTCCCCGAAAGACTGCGAGCTCTCAGCTCCCTGGCGCATTGTTGTCCGGTTGACTGATGGGAATTCAGATCTTACTTTATCCGGTATGTGGTTTTAAATTTATTGAGGGGAGATTCATATTTTTATCCTTTAATTGGTAATCACAGAGGGTTTGTTTGATCTGTCTAACTTGTAATATTATAATCGACAGATCCGTGACGTCGCTGTTTACGATTAGTTTCGCTGTTGTTGAGCTACGTGGGAACGATCATCTGGAGATGCTGTTGCTTTTGTTTTGGCTAATTTTAGTTTTGTTACTTCGTGTGTTTCTTTGCTATTGAAGTGTGTGTGTGTGTGTGTGTGTGTGTGTGTGTGTGTGTGTGTGTGTGTGTTTTCTTGGATGTATAAACTTTATTCATTTGTTCTTTAAGTATTTGTGAAATGTGTGATTGTGTGTGTTTGGTGTGAGTTAGTTCATTGCGCTCAGCCATTTGTTTGCTGTGTTGTGTTGTGTTGTGTTGTGTCTGTCCAAATTTGTTGTGCAAGTATTCCTTATTGTGTTATTAAGTGTTTGTAAGAGTTAAGAGCCTAGTAATAGTTGTGCCTTTTTGCTAAGTTGTTTTGTAGTCCCAGTAATAAGATTATTTATTGTTTTGCATTATTTGTTTGGAATTAAATATTTGTATGTTTATTTGTGGGCTAAATGTGTGGGGGGGATAATTTGTTTATTTGTAACCCACCTGTGATTGTGAGTGACTGTGTCTTAAGTGTATAATCTGATTTTTACTTGTTACAGGAGCTGAGTGCCTAAGGCAGTGGCGGATTTTTGGTGTTGGTGCTTCTTTCACGAGTGCTGGCTGGAGTGGTTGTGTCTGTGTGAGTGTGTGTATGCGTGTGTCACAGGTAGAAGTGAAGGGTGTTTTGTTGTGGAGGCCGATTGCGCCCTTATGCCCTGCTGTCAAGCCTCGGTTCCTGTACTGGAACTTTGGATGTCCTTGATGACCCAGGTCGCCCATCATTGTATTTGTGAAGTGTGTTATCTAAGTGATTGTTGCCCGCAGTGATTTGGCTTCTTTTCCTTTTTCTATATTTGTAATAATTCCCTCTTTTATTGTAATAAACGTGATCTTTGGTATACCGGCGTCTCCCGCCAATTTATCGTGAGCTTACCTGTGTTGCCTAAACAAAATTTAAATCATAAAGGTCCCTGGGCGAGACCCAGGGTGGCGTAGTCGTGCTACATTTTTAATCCCTTAGTGCTCTGCCACATTTTGGCGTAGTCGGCAGGGTCACGGTAGTCAGGCGGAGACGTGGTTATCTAGATCTTGTTTTGTTTTTATTTTTATTTGAATTCTGTTTTTTTTGTGTTTTCTTTTTTTCCCTCAGTGTGTTCTGTGTCTTTAGAGTCAAGGCAAAGCAACAGCGTCTGTCTGGATTGTGAAGAACGGTTTCCCTTATTCTGTGGGTTTCCTGCCTGTGGTTCCCTATTGGGGTGGTAAGTTGAAATGGAGGAGGAACTTAGAGAACTTAAAGAACTTGTGGCCCAGTTGAAGGCAGACAACGAGAGGCTGCGTCAAGAGCAGGCCCTCGCATTGCCTGGTTCTAGTATAACGACATCTAGTGTGTCCGATGCAAAACCTGTTACACCTCAACCAGTTGGTGCAAGTGCTAGCCATTCAGAAAGATTTGTGTTTGTACCTAGGGACCGAAAATGTCCCAAGTTTAATGGCAGGTCTGGGATTGGCATCAACGAATGGATTGAGGAGGCACAGGCCTGTATTCGGGCTCGTTATTTGTCGGTTTCGGACCAGGCTTTCTTTTTATTTGACCATCTAGAGGGGGAAGCACGGGAGGAGATCCGATACCGTTCTGAGGTCGAACGAAGGGATCCAGATAAGATTTTTCTTGCATTACGTGAGGTATTTGGATGTTCTCAATCCCACGTGGCATTGCAGGAAGCGTTTTTCTCCAGAAGGCAGTTGGAGGGGGAGAGTTTATTGGAATTCTCCCTTGCTCTGATGGGCCTTATGGAGAAAGTTAAACAGCAGTTTTCTGGGGCTGTGCCAAATGCCCCCGTGTTATTACGTGACCAGTTTGTTGAACACGTGGCCGATAATGCACTTCGGCGTGAGCTTAAACAATTAGTCCGCCGGCAACCAACTGCCACATTGTTAGAGGTGCGCAGTGAGGCGATTAGGTGGGAGCAGGAGGGTATGCCTGGGGGTGTGCGGGCTCGTAGTCAGTCAGTTCCATTATCGTATGGGATTCAGTATGGTGTTCAGGGGGGACAGCGTTCGGATACGGGTGGGTCCTCACCTTCGGAGCTAAGTGAGTTAAGGGAGATGTTAAAAGCACAACAAAACCAGTTGAATCAGCTTACTCAAAGTTTTGCTCAGTTACAGGGTATGTGTCCGCAAGGTCGTTCCCCACGTTATGGGCCGTTGATTTGTAGGCGGTGCCGCCAACCTGGCCATTTTGCCAGGGAGTGTAATGCTCCGTTGCCTGGCCCTTCATTTTCAGTCTCTACAGCGTCATTGCCAGTAGAGGGGCAGCGTCAGTCAAGTCAGCCATCGGGAAACTAATACCCACCGGGCTGTTGAACCACAGCTCGGATGGGGGAATTATGGGCTCCGATGCGTTAATTAGGGGTAGCTCAATGTCTCGTTTGATGTCTGGCTGCCCACAGTTGGTGGTCCGTATAGGTGGAGTTTCTGTCGCTTGTTTAATTGATACAGGCTCTATGGTTTCCACCATAACCGAGAGCTGCTTTTTGGAAAACTTTAAACCATGGGGTCGAGAGCGTCTACAACTGTGTCAGTGGCTTCAGTTACGTGCCGCTAATGGGCTTGCAATTCCATACATTGGTTATATGGAGTTAGATGTGGAGTTGTGCAACAAGATAGTGCCAGAGTGTGGGATATTGGTGGTCAAGGACCCCCCTGGTGGCATGTGTGCTGAGGTCCCTGGGGTACTGGGGATGAATGTGCTGAGCCGGTGCTACGGGGAACTCTTTGGCCAACATGGTCAAGCCTTGTTTAATTCACCACCAGTGGTAGAGGCTCCCAGTTTTGTGATGCAAGCATTGCAGCATTGTCACGAAATTAAATCCCAGCCAGTATTTGGACAGGTAGGTAGGGCAAGGGTGCGAGGGCGTTATCAGTGCCGTGTTCCAGGTGGCACAATGAAGATAATCACTGCTACCTGTTCTGAACAGTGTTCAGGGGGTACAGTGTTGTTTGAGCCACTTGAGTCTGGACTCCCGGCTGGTCTTTTGGCCTCTCCTGCCCTGGTGCCGGTGAGTCGAGGTACAGTCTACATCCCAGTGGTGAATGTGGGAATGATAGATGTGGTACTCTATCCAAATACCTTGCTGGGTACCCTGCATGGTGTGTATGTGGTAAGTTTACCTCCAGGGGTGACCGAAGTCAAGGAGGTGGTTGCCACTGTGGGTTCCCAAGGCTGTGTGGTAGGACCCTCGTTGCAGGATCAGATTGAATCGGTTGATTTATCTGCTCTGGGGATGGAGGAGCAAGGAAAAGTTAGGACCCTGTTACAGCACTATCAGTCAGTGTTTTCGGCTCATGATAATGATTTAGGGTGTACTAACCTGATTTCACATGACATTCCCCTTACAGACGATGTTCCAGTTCGGCAGCGGTATAGGCGTTTGCCCCCTTCAGAGTACGACGTTGTAAAGACGCACATCAACCAGCTGTTGGAAGCTCAGATAATCCGCGAGAGTTGTAGCCCTTACGCGTCTCCTATTGTCCTGGTGAAAAAGAAAGACGGTAGTCTGCGCATGTGCGTAGACTACCGTCAGTTGAATTCAAAGACCAGGAAGGATGCATTTCCGCTGCCTCGTATAGAGGAAACATTAGATGCGTTGACAGGGGCCCGCTGGTTTTCCACTTTGGATTTGGCCAGCGGGTACAACCAAGTTCCAGTCACTGAGGGGGATAAGGCCAAAACTGCATTCTGTACTCCGTTTGGGTTATTTGAATGGAACAGAATGCCGTTTGGTCTTTGTAATGCCCCCAGTACTTTCCAGCATTTAATGGAAAGATTGTTTGGTGACCAGCGACATCAGTCATTGCTTTTGTATCTTGATGATAATCCATTTTGGATTATCCAGGAGTGACGTGCAGTGACGCGATTCCAAGAAGGTGATGACCGGCTCCCACTCACTAACAGCTTCAAAAATGCTCTTCAGAAACCTATGGGTGACGTCATGGACACTACGTTTATATTTTTTACAGTCTGTGTGTGAGATGGGTGCCGCCATTGTTTGCGCTGCCATTCAGAGTCCAGTCAGCCGGATTTACAGCAGGCAAATTCACCAGTTTCGTGGCTAGTAAGTGGCTGGTGAACTGGGAAAGGAATGGCATGAATTATATCGTTACTTACATGTGTATCTGATGTGTATTTATCTGATATGATTCCAACACGTCGGCAAAGTATGCTTGAATGGATTGTTATTGCTGCTTCCATAGACATCTGTGTGTATTTTACAAAGTCTAAATGTATTATATGAATATATTAATATATTTATTTATAATATATTTATTTATATTAATATATTATACTATATGAAATCAGTTTGTAACCTTTAACAGCAGCAAAGACACAAAACAAAATTCAAGTCAACATATTAACGAGTGTGTGAATGTGTATAAATGTTTCATGTTTTAAAATAAATATGTAACATTACATGATAGAGTTGTGCAAAACTAATTTAATTATTTGAATTATTTCTAGACCTCAATCCAAAGTTGATCTTACAATGATATCTGTGAATTTGCTAAAGCAACAGCAGCAGGAGCTTTATTTTTCCTAAATGAAAATAAACAAAGGCATAAAAAACACATTTGCAACTTACCAATCAGACAACATAAACAGAACAAAACAAGTGTGTGAAACATCTTCTTCAGTTGTTCAGCGACCACCTGCTGAATCCTCCTTCAACAGTGTTTGACCACCCTACTAGTTAACACACACACTCTGAACACATATTCATGATTGTGTGTGAGTGTGTGTGTGAGTGTGTGCCAAAAACAAAAATAACTAACAAATTATTGTTATTTTTTATTTTACTTATTTTTATTTATTTGCATTTAATTAATTAATTAATTAATTACATTTTTTAAACATTTTTTTATCTTATTTTTATTTATTTATTTGTTTTTAACTTTTATGGTTTCTGAAATGTAGTTTTTGACTGTGTCAGATATGAAAAAGTAGGAAAGTGGAAAATTGGATTAGTCATCCTAAATGTAATGCTAAATCATTAATGTTATACAGAGTTTTACAATCATTACAATCATTTTTTTGTAAATGGTTAAAATATATATATATATATATATATATATATATATATATATATATATATATATATATATATATTCACCATCTCTCATTGGCACTCATATGAAGTGTGACATGAGCAGCTCAACATTTGAGTCAAACTGAAACCTGCTGTGGTCTGATTTCTTTCAAAAATATTGTTTGATCTGTTGGGTAGATGCTTCTGCAAGAGAACGTCCATTTGTTTGATGTGTGTTCAGTTTGTAGGTGAAGGGCTTCTTCCTGTCCTGCTTAACATGAACCTCACAGTCTGACTTTCCTCCTACACAGAACAGCTTTGCAGTCAAATAAAATGAATCCTAAAACTATAGTGCTAAAAACTGTCAAACAAGAAATTAATTAAATTAAAAAATGTAGTGGTTGGTTACAATGCTCTAACAGATGTGATGAATTACACAGAAAGAGAGAAGTAAAATGTTTCTGAAAATGTTTGTCTAAAGAGGGAAAAGTGTAATCTTAAGAAGTTTTGTTTCAATAAATGAAAATTGCATATTTAAGGCTGTAGAATTTAGTAGGGATGCTAGGAACATGTCCCTACAAATACCGAGTGACTACTAAATTGTCCCTCTAATCGTGATTTTATAAAGCGGTAATCGCGAATCCTTTGATTCAGATCGGAACTTCAGAGTGCGGAACGCGAATATTTTGATTTAGATCAGAGCTTCGGTGCGCGGATCACAAATAATTTTATTTAGTTCGGGATTTCAGAGCGTGGCATTCGTATTGTTTGAATCAGTTTGGAATGTCGGAGCTCGTATTCATAGTGCGGATCGCGAATCATTTGATTCAGACCGGAACTTCATTTGATTCACATCAAGACTTTGGAACGTGTATTATGATTTTTTTTTTTTTTTTTTAAGTTAGTGTAGCAAAACCATATTTATTTTATTTTATTTTATTTTATTTTATTTTATTTTATTTTATTTAAATAAAGGTTAACAAATCAATCAATCAATCAATCTTAAGTTTACACCTTAAGAGAATACATGGGATGAATATAGAGATGCAGTTTTCACTGTTTAATAACAGAGACAGATTTTTGTTTATGCATGTGAAATTTGGCTAGCAGGAAACACAAATTAAGTAAGTTATTTTTTCCTGTATTATATTTTGAGTACGTTTTACATTTTTAAACCAGTAAAAGAAAAATCTGTCTGAACTTTTCTGTGTGGGTACATTGCCAAAACAAGTGAATGACATCTTTATCAGAAGAGTAACAAAAACAACTCACTTCAATGTCTGAGTTATATTATAATTTATGTCCGTAAGTTTTTTTTTTTTTTTTTTTTTTTGGAGTAATTTGGAGTAATTTGGAGTAACTCATTAATCGGTCATTTGACCTCTTCATATTTAAGGAGAGAACCATGACAACAAACAATGCCTCTTTGTTAACAGAGTTCCTTAATCAAGTGTCTCTAAGTGATTCCTGAGCGATTCACATTTTATGCCAGATGGCGTAGCTGATCTTGGAAAGATAAATTGTTAGTACACTAGATGGCGCTCTATTATAGTACTGACTGCCGTATAGACACTATATATTGATGAGCTACTGGTCAGTCCAAAAGCCTTTCTTTACTCAGTTTAGTTTAGTCAAAACTCTTAATTTAGCTCTCAGATTGCATTTCCCCCCCTTAAACATAACCAACAAGATTAATAAATGAAAGAAACTTCATTCTAAAATGATGTTGAAGAATGCAAACTGTGTTTGGTGGGGCAGACTGACTTTGCTAGTGTTTCTGGATTTGGCTGTTCTGTCAACTGACCGACAATTTGCACATGGCAGTGTGAGCCGTTTAAGGGTTAAGATTTAATAAGGTGCACAACAATTTAGCGATTTGTAGAAAGAAAAACTCAAACAATCAATATCTATACGTTTTTCTGTTTGTTTTTCTGTTTTTTTTTGTGTGTGTGTGTGTGTGTGTGTACATATATATATATATACAATTTTATTCAAATTTTATTTATTTATTTATTTTTGTGACAATTAAATGTGTAATGACATAGACAATATTACTAGAGATTGACTGATAAATGGGAAACATGTTAAAATGTTTTCATATATCATAGAACAACGCCATTAAATCTTGGGAACAATACATTAAATACAGCCGATTGTAGTCTATATTTTTGTTTATTTGATTTATTATTTAAGCTGCATTTTCTGTAATTCTCTACCATTTAAACTCTAAGAATAAATAAATAAATAAATAAATAAATAAAGCATAATGAAAATCATAGTTTTGTAAGCATTTCCCAGTATTTACTGATATGTCCAACAAAGTGCCCAAACTACTGCACTGCATTCTCTGTCAACAAGCTTGTCTTTGCCACTATGAACAATAAAAAAGCAGTTAACAAAAATGTATTTAATTATAGTTATACAATTAATTATAGTAAAATATAACTTGGTGTGTAATCTCAGAAATATTTAACAAAAGTCCTTGTATATAACAACAGCCTATATGTAATAACCGAGTCCCCTCTTGTGGACACTTTATGAAATGCACTCCAACCTAAAGTATTACAGTAAAGATTTTCCCATTTTGATTCAAATAATACTGTGAAACATTAAAAATGACACTCCCAAAAGAAGTAATGCATTCTTTACAAAGTGGTAGGAAAGTAGGAGGAAATTATTGTACCAATAACATCTTATAACATTTTTCTTTTCTTTTTCTTTTTTTTTTAGAGAAGAAAAATGCAATTTTTTTTCAGAATATTTCTGATAACATGGATATAGCTATGTTTCTGCTATTTAAAATAGTGCTAGAGACGAATAGGGGGTCGTCTCTCTCTTGAAGAATGCCGCAACTGTGGAGCAGCTGGTGTATCCAGTTTGTCAGGCAACTGAAACTCTTTCCCAGCCTCCTTTTCTTTCGTGATCGGGCTTGCGGGTACAGTCGGGTACAGTCTCCATTTCAGTAGAACTGGGAATTTCAGGCAGCAGCCACTCATTGTCAGAGGGGACTGTCAACTGGGCGAAGCCCTGCAACTCATCCACATGTTGAATTCGGATTTGGTCAACATGTCGCTTCAGGATTTGTCCATTCCTGACGGCAACAGTGTAGGAAACTGGACCCGAGGCACTCATAATAACAGCAGGTATCCACTTGGGACCGTAGTTGTAACTATGCACCAACAATTCATCTCCAGTCGTAAAGACTCTCAACTTTGCACCTTTGTCCTGATTCTCTTGTTGTTTTTGCAGCACTTTGGCTTTAATGTCTGGCAAGAGAAGATCAAAAGTAGATCTCAGCCGCCTTGCCATGAGCAACTCTGTTGGCGACACTCCTTTCGTCGAATGTGGGGTGATCCGATAGTTAAACAAGAATTGCGACAACCTGGTTTCCAAGGTGTCCCCCTACACCTTCTTCATGCCTTCTTTAAACGTCTGGACAGCACGCTCTGCTAATCCATTAGAGGAAGGGTGGAAGGGTGCAGATTTCACATGACAAATCCCATTGTTTTTCATGAACTTCTCAAATTCTGTGCTTGTGAAGCAAGAGCCATTATCAGGAACCAAAACCTGAGGTAATCCAAAAATGATGAAACTTTGGCGAAGTTTCTCAATGGTAGCTTGTGACGTTGATGAGGTCATGGGGTAAATGTCCATCCATTTAGAATGCGCATCAACAATTACCAAAAACATCTTCCCCAAGAAAGGGCCAACATAATCCACATGAATATGAGACCAAGGGGTCTCAGGCCATCCCAGGGGTGCAGTGGCGTTACAGGAGGCATTTTACTGTGCTTCATACATTCCTCACAAAGCTGAGACTCCTCCTCAAATTCCTTATCCATGCCAGGCCACCAAAAATAGGATCAAGCCAATTCTTTCATTTTTGCAATTCCTGTGTGTGATTGGTGTAACAGCTTTAACAGCCTTGCCCGACTCTGACAGGGCACCACTACTCTGGCTCCCCAGAGCAGACATCCATCATGCACACTCAATTCCAGTTTCCTTTTGTGATAAGAGTTAAATTGTGGATCCACCTGGATTGGCCAACCCTTCAGCACGTAATTGCGAACTTGTGACAGTACCATATCCTTATTTGTCCAATTTTTGATTTGAGTGGCGGTAATTGGTTCGAATTCCAGCATGTCCAACATCAAAACTTGATCTGGATTATCTTGATCTTGTTCCACATACAGGAGAGGAAGTCTGCTTAGAGCATCTGCATTTGCATGGCTGTCTTTGGACTTATACACCATTGTGCATTCTGCCCTACAAAGGCAAAAGACCTTAACTCGCTAGAGTGTGAAAATAAGAAAAATGTCCAGCCAAATTAATTATAGGGAGGACACTGGGAATTTGGCAATTAGATGTTGTAGCAATGAAAATTATCTACATTAAAAAATTGTGAGCTCAAACTTGATTTTTACCCCTATTTCGAAGTTAGCGTACTCTGCCTTTGCAGTGTCTGCAAAAAGTGAGAAGTCACACCAAGGCCAAATGCGGTATCTTCCTCTGTGTACCACTAGAGGGAGCCTGAGTACCACTACTGGTACTCGTACTACACTTTGCTATGCTCAGTAACGTAAGAGAACTAGACATAGCATAATAGTTTTTATATTGACTTGAATGAAATAGCGTAACCTAAAAGAACGACTTGTGGATTGATGTGAATACCAGCAAGCAGGAATGGCCAGAATGCTTGTGGATTGATTTTATCGGGTTACAAGAAAAGGTAGGATATGGATTTAATTGCACACTGTTTGTAGCCTACTGATTTTATAATTGATCATGCTACATGCCACGGAATTCGATTCCACACGCGTCCAGCTAGCAGTGACAGCCTGCTGAATAATCTAAATTATAAAAAGTAAAAAAAAAAAAAAAAAAAATCTTTAAAGATTATTCACAATTACATATTGTTGCCAAAATATCTCTGTACAGTTCGTTATTATATGGAGCTGTTCGGCGATCGCTGTCTATCCAATTTGTAACCCTGACTTAATTTCAGAGATCATAATTAGAATTGTATATAGTTTAAAAAGAATCAAAAGATATAGATATACAATTTTCAAATAAATCATATTGTGTGAGAGTAAAAAAAAAATAAATTAAATCTGCTGTAATAGAGAAGTGGCCAATGAGGAAAAACCTAGAAGCTCCGCCCCTGCTGAGTCAGCAGAAGGGGGGAGAGAGAGAGTTATGGATATTACGGAGGGACACGGTGGTGAAAAAAATCAGAGTGAGTGAAAAAAAAAATAAGGGTGGGAGGAAAAATAGTTTTCAGACTTTTTTTGCGTTCCCTCGCAAAACTGTTGCTTTCTCTCACAAAGATTTTTGCGCTCCCTCGCAAAACTTTTGCGTTCTCTGGCAAAAACAGCTGAATTCGGACAAACACTTCCTGTTAGCTTTACAGCTGGTAGTGGTTCCTAGTGTAGCAGGAGGCTCCTCCTCCTTAAAACTGATTGGCGGGTTTCTCATCAGTAGTCCTATTAGTGACAGTGAGGGAATGTATAAATTCGTGGCCAAGGTAGTATGGTGTTACGAGTCGCGCCCCTTTGCTCCCTGCGTCACATTTAGTCGCCATCAAGGTATGTGGATGAGGTTGGTGTGGTTGTTTTGTAGTGAATTGAAGCTCATGTTAGTATATTTCCCCTATAGAACGACACTGAAATCCCGTGGCTGGCATTTGGCTGGGGTTGCCCCTCTGCAGGTAAGAGAGTTGGTCGCAATGTGTCCTGTGTATGAAATTCCTCAGGTGGTAGCGGTGTTTTGCGTTTTAATTTTAGTCAGCGGTTTGAGTGAGGCTGTTCCAGCGCAGCGAGTGCAGCTGTTCACCTGATATCACGGACGCGTTATGTCCCTCTACTGAGCCCATTGTTTCCCCGAAAGACTGCGAGCTCTCAGCTCCCTGGCGCATTGTTGTCCGGTTGACTGATGGGAATTCAGATCTTACTTTATCCGGTATGTGGTTTTAAATTTATTGAGGGGAGATTCATATTTTTATCCTTTAATTGGTAATCACAGAGGGTTTGTTTGATCTGTCTAACTTGTAATATTATAATCGACAGATCCGTGACGTCGCTGTTTACGATTAGTTTCGCTGTTGTTGAGCTACGTGGGAACGATCATCTGGAGATGCTGTTGCTTTTGTTTTGGCTAATTTTAGTTTTGTTACTTCGTGTGTTTCTTTGCTATTGAAGTGTGTGTGTGTGTGTGTGTGTGTGTGTGTGTGTGTGTGTGTGTGTGTGTTTTCTTGGATGTATAAACTTTATTCATTTGTTCTTTAAGTATTTGTGAAATGTGTGATTGTGTGTGTTTGGTGTGAGTTAGTTCATTGCGCTCAGCCATTTGTTTGCTGTGTTGTGTTGTGTTGTGTTGTGTCTGTCCAAATTTGTTGTGCAAGTATTCCTTATTGTGTTATTAAGTGTTTGTAAGAGTTAAGAGCCTAGTAATAGTTGTGCCTTTTTGCTAAGTTGTTTTGTAGTCCCAGTAATAAGATTATTTATTGTTTTGCATTATTTGTTTGGAATTAAATATTTGTATGTTTATTTGTGGGCTAAATGTGTGGGGGGGATAATTTGTTTATTTGTAACCCACCTGTGATTGTGAGTGACTGTGTCTTAAGTGTATAATCTGATTTTTACTTGTTACAGGAGCTGAGTGCCTAAGGCAGTGGCGGATTTTTGGTGTTGGTGCTTCTTTCACGAGTGCTGGCTGGAGTGGTTGTGTCTGTGTGAGTGTGTGTATGCGTGTGTCACAGGTAGAAGTGAAGGGTGTTTTGTTGTGGAGGCCGATTGCGCCCTTATGCCCTGCTGTCAAGCCTCGGTTCCTGTACTGGAACTTTGGATGTCCTTGATGACCCAGGTCGCCCATCATTGTATTTGTGAAGTGTGTTATCTAAGTGATTGTTGCCCGCAGTGATTTGGCTTCTTTTCCTTTTTCTATATTTGTAATAATTCCCTCTTTTATTGTAATAAACGTGATCTTTGGTATACCGGCGTCTCCCGCCAATTTATCGTGAGCTTACCTGTGTTGCCTAAACAAAATTTAAATCATAAAGGTCCCTGGGCGAGACCCAGGGTGGCGTAGTCGTGCTACATTTTTAATCCCTTAGTGCTCTGCCACATTTTGGCGTAGTCGGCAGGGTCACGGTAGTCAGGCGGAGACGTGGTTATCTAGATCTTGTTTTGTTTTTATTTTTATTTGAATTCTGTTTTTTTTGTGTTTTCTTTTTTTCCCTCAGTGTGTTCTGTGTCTTTAGAGTCAAGGCAAAGCAACAGCGTCTGTCTGGATTGTGAAGAACGGTTTCCCTTATTCTGTGGGTTTCCTGCCTGTGGTTCCCTATTGGGGTGGTAAGTTGAAATGGAGGAGGAACTTAGAGAACTTAAAGAACTTGTGGCCCAGTTGAAGGCAGACAACGAGAGGCTGCGTCAAGAGCAGGCCCTCGCATTGCCTGGTTCTAGTATAACGACATCTAGTGTGTCCGATGCAAAACCTGTTACACCTCAACCAGTTGGTGCAAGTGCTAGCCATTCAGAAAGATTTGTGTTTGTACCTAGGGACCGAAAATGTCCCAAGTTTAATGGCAGGTCTGGGATTGGCATCAACGAATGGATTGAGGAGGCACAGGCCTGTATTCGGGCTCGTTATTTGTCGGTTTCGGACCAGGCTTTCTTTTTATTTGACCATCTAGAGGGGGAAGCACGGGAGGAGATCCGATACCGTTCTGAGGTCGAACGAAGGGATCCAGATAAGATTTTTCTTGCATTACGTGAGGTATTTGGATGTTCTCAATCCCACGTGGCATTGCAGGAAGCGTTTTTCTCCAGAAGGCAGTTGGAGGGGGAGAGTTTATTGGAATTCTCCCTTGCTCTGATGGGCCTTATGGAGAAAGTTAAACAGCAGTTTTCTGGGGCTGTGCCAAATGCCCCCGTGTTATTACGTGACCAGTTTGTTGAACACGTGGCCGATAATGCACTTCGGCGTGAGCTTAAACAATTAGTCCGCCGGCAACCAACTGCCACATTGTTAGAGGTGCGCAGTGAGGCGATTAGGTGGGAGCAGGAGGGTATGCCTGGGGGTGTGCGGGCTCGTAGTCAGTCAGTTCCATTATCGTATGGGATTCAGTATGGTGTTCAGGGGGGACAGCGTTCGGATACGGGTGGGTCCTCACCTTCGGAGCTAAGTGAGTTAAGGGAGATGTTAAAAGCACAACAAAACCAGTTGAATCAGCTTACTCAAAGTTTTGCTCAGTTACAGGGTATGTGTCCGCAAGGTCGTTCCCCACGTTATGGGCCGTTGATTTGTAGGCGGTGCCGCCAACCTGGCCATTTTGCCAGGGAGTGTAATGCTCCGTTGCCTGGCCCTTCATTTTCAGTCTCTACAGCGTCATTGCCAGTAGAGGGGCAGCGTCAGTCAAGTCAGCCATCGGGAAACTAATACCCACCGGGCTGTTGAACCACAGCTCGGATGGGGGAATTATGGGCTCCGATGCGTTAATTAGGGGTAGCTCAATGTCTCGTTTGATGTCTGGCTGCCCACAGTTGGTGGTCCGTATAGGTGGAGTTTCTGTCGCTTGTTTAATTGATACAGGCTCTATGGTTTCCACCATAACCGAGAGCTGCTTTTTGGAAAACTTTAAACCATGGGGTCGAGAGCGTCTACAACTGTGTCAGTGGCTTCAGTTACGTGCCGCTAATGGGCTTGCAATTCCATACATTGGTTATATGGAGTTAGATGTGGAGTTGTGCAACAAGATAGTGCCAGAGTGTGGGATATTGGTGGTCAAGGACCCCCCTGGTGGCATGTGTGCTGAGGTCCCTGGGGTACTGGGGATGAATGTGCTGAGCCGGTGCTACGGGGAACTCTTTGGCCAACATGGTCAAGCCTTGTTTAATTCACCACCAGTGGTAGAGGCTCCCAGTTTTGTGATGCAAGCATTGCAGCATTGTCACGAAATTAAATCCCAGCCAGTATTTGGACAGGTAGGTAGGGCAAGGGTGCGAGGGCGTTATCAGTGCCGTGTTCCAGGTGGCACAATGAAGATAATCACTGCTACCTGTTCTGAACAGTGTTCAGGGGGTACAGTGTTGTTTGAGCCACTTGAGTCTGGACTCCCGGCTGGTCTTTTGGCCTCTCCTGCCCTGGTGCCGGTGAGTCGAGGTACAGTCTACATCCCAGTGGTGAATGTGGGAATGATAGATGTGGTACTCTATCCAAATACCTTGCTGGGTACCCTGCATGGTGTGTATGTGGTAAGTTTACCTCCAGGGGTGACCGAAGTCAAGGAGGTGGTTGCCACTGTGGGTTCCCAAGGCTGTGTGGTAGGACCCTCGTTGCAGGATCAGATTGAATCGGTTGATTTATCTGCTCTGGGGATGGAGGAGCAAGGAAAAGTTAGGACCCTGTTACAGCACTATCAGTCAGTGTTTTCGGCTCATGATAATGATTTAGGGTGTACTAACCTGATTTCACATGACATTCCCCTTACAGACGATGTTCCAGTTCGGCAGCGGTATAGGCGTTTGCCCCCTTCAGAGTACGACGTTGTAAAGACGCACATCAACCAGCTGTTGGAAGCTCAGATAATCCGCGAGAGTTGTAGCCCTTACGCGTCTCCTATTGTCCTGGTGAAAAAGAAAGACGGTAGTCTGCGCATGTGCGTAGACTACCGTCAGTTGAATTCAAAGACCAGGAAGGATGCATTTCCGCTGCCTCGTATAGAGGAAACATTAGATGCGTTGACAGGGGCCCGCTGGTTTTCCACTTTGGATTTGGCCAGCGGGTACAACCAAGTTCCAGTCACTGAGGGGGATAAGGCCAAAACTGCATTCTGTACTCCGTTTGGGTTATTTGAATGGAACAGAATGCCGTTTGGTCTTTGTAATGCCCCCAGTACTTTCCAGCGTTTAATGGAAAGATTGTTTGGTGACCAGCGACATCAGTCATTGCTTTTGTATCTTGATGACATTGTGGTATTTTCCTGCTCAGTGACTCAGCATCTGGAACGGTTGGAAGTAGTCTTGGGTCGATTGAAGCGTGAAGGACTCAAAGCAAAGCTGGAGAAGTGTGCGTTCTTTAAGCAGCAGGTTAAGTATTTGGGTCATGTGGTGTCCTCCCAGGGGGTCGCCACAGACCCAAGTAAAGTGGAGGTAGTGGCAAAATGGGGTCGTCCAGTTAATGTTACGGAGCTTCGTTCGTTTCTAGGATTCGCCAGTTACTATCGTCGCTTTGTGGAGGGGTTTGCCAAGTTGGCAGCCCCTCTACACAAGCTGGTTGCGGAGTTTGTTGGGGGCAGGTACAAGAAATCAGCAGGACCAAGCTTTGCTAGTGCGTGGACAGAGCATTGTCAGAATAGTTTTGACACCTTAAAGGAGAAGCTCACAACTTCGCCTATTCTTGCGTACGCCGATTTTTCATTGCCCTTCATCCTCGAAGTGGATGCAAGCCATCGTGGCTTGGGGGCAGTCCTCTCTCAGGAACAAGAGGGAAAGGTTCGCCCTATTGCTTTTGCCAGTCGTAGCTTGCGGCCCACTGAGCGCAATCCAGTAAACTACAGCTCAATGAAATTAGAATTTCTGGCGTTGAAGTGGGCGATGACGGAAAAATTCAGGGAATACTTGTTGGGGCATAGATGTGTTGTTTTTACTGATAATAACCCCCTGAGTCATTTGGAGTCAGCAAAGCTGGGCGCCACAGAACAGCGCTGGGCTGCACAGGTTGCAGTTTTTGACTTTGAAATTCGGTACAGACCAGGTAAGAGTAATAGTAACGCAGATGCCCTTTCGAGACAGCCTCCAGCCGATAGCAATGGGGTTGCGCAACTTTTGCCAGCCACAGTGGTTCCTGCAGTTGTACAACAGGCAGCAGGGAGTGGAGCCAGCATATTGGGCTACCCAAGCTGCACTTAAGGTTTTTCCAAGCCATTCTGCAGCTGATTTGCGGGCCTTACAAGAGGCTGACCCAGATATTGGTAGGGTCCTGTGTTTTTGGCGACGTAAGAGTTTTCCCGGTGGTGGTGAGCGTCGATCATTGTCTAAGGGTAGCTTGACTGTGCTCCGTCAGTGGGACCGCCTGGTAGAACGTGAGGGGGTTTTGTACCGTCGAATCTTCCGCCCTGACGGGAGAGAGGAAGTTTTTCAAGTACTTTTACCCTCTGTGTTAAGGGAAGAGATTTTGAGGTGGCTGCATCAGGAGCACGGACACCAGGGCATTGAGCGTACAACGGAGTTGGTTCGTCAACGCTGCTATTGGCCTGGTATGACCGGTGAGGTAGCTCGTTGGTGTAAGGAATGCAAACGTTGCCAGTCTGCTAAAGATGTGCAGCCGGTGGCCTCTAGTTTTATGGGGCATTTGCTGGCCTCTAGGCCAAATGAGATCTTGGCTGTTGATTTTACTGTGTTGGAGCCGTCCAGTTCGGGTTTAGAGAATGTGCTAGTGATGACGGATGTCTTCACAAAGTACACCCTGGCGGTTCCTACACGGGATCAGAGGGCAGAAACAGTGGCTCAAGTGCTCGTGGTGGAATGGTTCTGTAAGTTTGGGGTCCCTGGTCGTATACATTCTGACCAGGGCCGCAACTTTAAATCGTCACTTATACAGCAGCTTTGTAGTCTGTACAAGGTGGAGAAGTCTCGAACCACACCCTACCATCCTGCAGGGAATGGCCAGTGCGAGAGGTTTAACAGGACCCTGCACAACCTTTTGCGCACTTTGCCCCCTTCAAGCAAGCGAGATTGGGCTTTATGTCTCCCACAGGTTTTGTTCAGTTATAATACGACCCCCCATCAATCTACAGGTGAGTCGCCGTATTATTTGATGTTTGGACGAGCCTCGCTTACCGGTTGATTTTCTGCTAGGCAGAGTGGAGGATACTGTTGCGGGGAATGTACATGAGTGGGTTATAGAACATCAGACTCGCCTGCAGGTAGCTTTTGAAGGTGCACGGGAGCACCTGAGGATCACTGCAGAACGGCGTAAGATACAGCATGACTCGCATGTGCGAGATACACCACTGGGGGAGGGTCAGTTGGTTTATCTCCGTGATGTTGGCGTGAGAGGTCGGTCAAAGATCCGGGACCTGTGGAGCCCAGTGGTGTATCAGGTAGTGAGGGCCCCTAAAGAAGGAGGTTCGGTTTATTCCATTGCCCCGGTAGACGATTTGGGGAAGGTAAAACAGGTGCATCGTTCGCTGTTGAAGGGTCGAACACAGAAGGACTTTTCTGTCCCGGCACCAACCTATAGCCCAGTAGTTGAATCGGAACCACCTGGGAGTGGGCAGGATTCCGAGGAGTTAGAGCAGGGAGATTTGTGGGTTTTGGTTCCAGAGAACCCTCCGGCTATTGATGTCGCAGTACCAGTCGACCCAGGGCGTTTAGGGCCTATTAGTGGGCTGGGTGCTCCAGCTAATTCAGTTCAGCCCCTTGAGAGTGAAGTGGTTCAGTTGTCAGAAGGGTTGTCCAATGGTGATTCAGTACCGCGACGGTCTGGGCGAGCTACAGCTGGTCAACATTCCAATGTCCACCATCTCCCGCGATCTGCAGGGGTGGTTGGTAGTGATGGGGGACCGTGTGAGGGGACATCTAGGACCATTGCAGCATTGTTTAGGCCTTGGAACTGAGCGAGGGGTGTTTTTGTCATCGTCGGGGCGACGATGCAGAAAGGGGGGATAGAATGTAGCAGGAGGCTCCTCCTCCTTAAAACTGATTGGCGGGTTTCTCATCAGTAGTCCTATTAGTGACAGTGAGGGAATGTATAAATTCGTGGCCAAGGTAGTATGGTGTTACGAGTCGCGCCCCTTTGCTCCCTGCGTCACATTTAGTCGCCATCAAGGTATGTGGATGAGGTTGGTGTGGTTGTTTTGTAGTGAATTGAAGCTCATGTTAGTATATTTCCCCTATAGAACGACACTGAAATCCCGTGGCTGGCATTTGGCTGGGGTTGCCCCTCTGCAGGTAAGAGAGTTGGTCGCAATGTGTCCTGTGTATGAAATTCCTCAGGTGGTAGCGGTGTTTTGCGTTTTAATTTTAGTCAGCGGTTTGAGTGAGGCTGTTCCAGCGCAGCGAGTGCAGCTGTTCACCTGATATCACGGACGCGTTATGTCCCTCTACTGAGCCCATTGTTTCCCCAAAAGACTGCGAGCTCTCAGCTCCCTGGCGCATTGTTGTCCGGTTGACTGATGGGAATTCAGATCTTACTTTATCCGGTATGTGGTTTTAAATTTATTGAGGGGAGATTCATATTTTTATCCTTTAATTGGTAATCACAGAGGGTTTGTTTGATCTGTCTAACTTGTAATATTATAATCGACAGATCCGTGACGTCGCTGTTTACGATTAGTTTCGCTGTTGTTGAGCTACGTGGGAACGATCATCTGGAGATGCTGTTGCTTTTGTTTTGGCTAATTTTGGTTTTGTTACTTCGTGTGTTTCTTTGCTATTGAAGTGTGTGTGTGTGTGTGTGTGTGTGTGTGTGTGTGTGTGTTTTCTTGGATGTATAAACTTTATTCATTTGTTCTTTAATATTTGTGAAATGTGTGATTGTGTGTGTTTGGTGTGAGTTAGTTCATTGCGCTCAGCCATTTGTTTGCTGTGTTGTGTTGTGTTGTGTCTGTCCAAATTTGTTGTGCAAGTATTCCTTATTGTGTTATTAAGTGTTTGTAAGAGTTAAGAGCCTAGTAATAGTTGTGCCTTTTTGCTAAGTTGTTTTGTAGTCCCAGTAATAAGATTATTTATTGTTTTGCATTATTTGTTTGGAATTAAATATTTGTATGTTTATTTGTGGGCTAAATGTGTGGGGGGGATAATTTGTTTATTTGTAACCCACCTGTGATTGTGAGTGACTGTGTCTTAAGTGTATAATCTGATTTTTACTTGTTACAGGAGCTGAGTGCCTAAGGCAGTGGCGGATTTTTGGTGTTGGTGCTTCTTTCACGAGTGCTGGCTGGAGTGGTTGTGTCTGTGTGAGTGTGTGTATGCGTGTGTCACAGGTAGAAGTGAAGGGTGTTTTGTTGTGGAGGCCGATTGCGCCCTTATGCCCTGCTGTCAAGCCTCGGTTCCTGTACTGGAACTTTGGATGTCCTTGATGACCCAGGTCGCCCATCATTGTATTTGTGAAGTGTGTTATCTAAGTGATTGTTGCCCGCAGTGATTTGGCTTCTTTTCCTTTTTCTATATTTGTAATAATTCCCTCTTTTATTGTAATAAACGTGATCTTTGGTATACCGGCGTCTCCCGCCAATTTATCGTGAGCTTACCTGTGTTGCCTAAACAAAATTTAAATCATAAAGGTCCCTGGGCGAGACCCAGGGTGGCGTAGTCGTGCTACATTTTTAATCCCTTAGTGCTCTGCCACACTAGCTTGCACGTTCGCATTTGAGCGATTCATAGAGTTTGATTTTTACGGAGCCCCTTAAGGGACATGGTGGTGAAAAAAATCAGAGCGAGTGAAAAAAAATTCAGGGTGGGAGGAAAAATATTTTTCAGATTTTTTTGCGTTCTCTCGCAAAGATTTTTAAGTTCCCTCGCAAAACTTTGCGTTCTCTCGCAAAGATTTTTGCGTTCTCTCGCAAAGATTTTTGCGTTCCCTCGCAAAACTTTGCGTTCCCTCGCAATACCAGTTGAGTTCGGACAAACACTTCCTGTTAACTTTACAGCTTGTAGTGGTTCCTAGCTTGCATGTTCGCAATTGAGCGATTCGTAGAGTCTGATTTTGAACTTGGACTCAAGTAGGCTATTATATATATACATCAAGGCACGATTTTGGGACATTCTAAAATGTAAAACACTGTATTCAGTACACACCTTATATACCAGAATAGCTCAGTATATAAACGCAACCCGCTAAATTGCACGTTAAGCGTATCCCCCAAAGAAAGGAAACCTAACGGGCTAATAGAGTATAAAAGGCCGAATTCGGTATACAGTTTGTTAATACATTTTAAATGTAGGAAAGCAGGTAAGCCCCGAATATGAACAGAAAGCTCCAAATTGCACGTTAAGCATTTTCCTCCCATAAAGAAAACGTGGCTTTATGAAGACGTTGATTTAAAAAAAAAAAAAAAAAAAAGACCAAATATGGAATAAAAAATATATTCTATGTACCTGCAAGCAGATCAGCCCAGAATATGAGCTCATAGAAAACCGCGCTTAACTTGGCTTAATATAAGAAGACAGTGGTATAAAAAGCCAACATTTTATATTTTATTAAAAATAGGCAATTAATGAAGTAATCCATTAAGCCAGTGGTTCTCAAACGTTCTACAGTGGCGTACCCCCTACAGCATTTAACATTCTTCTGAGTACCCCCACCGCAATCACCTTTTCCGTTACAATATTTGCCCCCTTTAATTTGATTTACATGTGCATTTTTTACCGTTGGAGAGGTTAGAAGTTTTTCTAGCCTTATCAACTGTATGTCATGCATATCATATTCTTAACATTTCATTAAGTATATTAATAAAATAAGTAAAGCAATAAATAATGGAAAAACGAAGAGATTCTGGTAGATTCAAACTAAATCGCCAGTAGGTGGCAGCATGTCACTGTCTTAATGAGCAAGGCGTCGCGTCATTGATTCATTCAATAACTAAGCAAATGGTTGTAGTTATGAATGGGTTATTAATCACGGACTCTCCGAATGGTTCAAAGCTGCAGATTAATTCAGCAACGAAACACTGCTGTTGCTTGGAGACACGCCAGTTCTGTTGCGGATTTCCTTGGAACTATTATTATTTCGTTAAATATAACAAACATCATGTGTTTAAAATGTAGGCTACATTTAAAATGTCACTTAATTACCCTTTTTGTTGAACTGCTATATAAAATCAATGTTGCATTTGCAGTCGTTTGGATATTGCATTCTCGTATTTTAAACATGAAAAACAATAACTCGCACAGGGTATTTTTCTGTATGGAAGAAAGTTTTTATATTTCAGCTATTTGATCGCGCCGGCGCCTCGTAGCCTGTTCATTATTAAAATAATACACAGAATCACCCAAACAGATACAAAGTTACACTAGTCAGTTTAGATAGTCTGTGCCATACAGCGTGAGCACCGGTCCAATCCACTAAAATAGCCTAGGCTATGTGTGTTTATAATGTTGGTATTATAACACGCTATAGGCCTGCTGGTAGTATTATTTCTGAATCAAATAAGACTAATAGGCTACGTGACTTATTTGTTTTATTTTTCCTTTCAAAAACGTATTATTTATTTATATGTCC